>OZ035844.1:20121643-20210334 GCA_964034765.1 Knipowitschia caucasica
CTTTCTGGTCCGTCCCTCCCCTTCTCTCTCTTTTTCACATCTCTCTCTGGTCTCCGTCTCTCTCTGGTCTTAGTGTTTCATCATGGTCTCTATCTCTCCGTCTCTCTTGCTTCTCTAGCTGGTCTTTCTTTTGCCTCTCTTTCTCTGGTCTCTTTCTGCTCCCTCTCTCTCTGGTCTCTCTCTCGCTGATCTCTCGCCCTCTCTGGTCTTCCTCTCTCTGGTCTTTCTCTCGCATCTCTCTCTTTCTCTATGGTCTCTCTAGCTGGTCTATCTTTTGCCTCTCTTTCTCCGGTCTCTTTCTGCTCCCTCTCTTGCTGGTCTCTCTCTCTCTCGCTGACATCTTGCTCTCTCTGGTCTCCCTCTCTCTTTGGTCTTTCTCACGCCTCTCTCTCTTTCTATATGGTCTCTCTAGCTGCTCTTTCTCTTGCCTCTCTCTCTCTCTTTGGTCTCTCTCTTGGAAACAAAGCTATTGCGACGCGTCATTAAAGCTGAGATACCTAACTTCCGAGCCACACATAAATGTACCATAAAACCGTCGCTCTCACCTGTCATTTCTAGTTTTCATGTGCATGCTTCTTTGGCCACCGTCACATCTGTAGATCCCATTTTTGAGACTGAAAAGAGAAAAAAAGACCCACTCTCAAACGAGACTCGGTCCAAAGCATCAAATAGTGATGTCCCTGTCCCTCATTTTGAACAAAAAAGTTGAAAATATTCCTTATAATTATTTATTGATAAAAATAAAAATAAATCCATTGAGATTCAACGATCTCTTTTTGAAGGCAGGCTGTCCTGGCCAAGAGGCTTTCCCAATGCCAGCCTCAAACACATTTCAATCAAACATCAAAACATTCAGCTCTACAATGCTCTACCAACAGTGGCTCAGTTGGTAGAGCATTGGCCTTTGAGCCCGAAGGTCGTGGGTTCGATCCCACCACGAGACCTTCTCCACCAACTCTGTATGCTGTCGTTGTGTCCTTGGGCAAGACACTTAACCCACTTTGTCTATAAGGAGTGTGGAAGTGATGTTCGCTGCTTGCCTTGATATGTGAATGTGTCAAAACTGAAATTTCCCCATTGTGGGACAAATAAAGGACCTTCTTCTTTAATGCAAATAAATATATAAAAACATACAAGACACAACACAACGACAGGTCATGAGTGTTCTGTTGGTATGCAGCTTTTTTTTTTAGTTTAAAGGAAAACTAAACACCTGTGCCCAGCCAAAGAACATTTGAAAATTCTATCTAAAAAGAGCTTTGCCTGGAGGACCAAGGGACAAGAAGTGGGCTCAGAGTTGGGCGTGGATAAATCAGACAGTTTACCAGAAAGTCTCATTCCCTCGTTTACACACTAAGATAATTGTAGAGCTACACACCTGAACCTAAGCCACAGAATTATCTCAGCAGTAATGGCTGTCAACTGATTTAATCTAATTTTAAAGCCACTCTGTGTAATTTCTAGAAGTGCTCCAAACAAAACAAAAAAAGCTAACCAATAACAAATGTTCCCTTTTTAAGAATACTTACCTCCACCAAGTTATTGATTTTTTTTGTCTTGGGCTTAGAATTTGACGTATAAATGACCATGAGGCTGGTAGACTCTTTGAAATACTGTGGTTTATAAGGGACAAAAAGCAGTTTGAACGGGAGTTGGGGACCACTGTCAAAGACGCCATATTGTCCTGCAAAGGTACCGCACTACCGTGAAATTACAATATATGATCCCAATGCCAGATGGGAGTAAGAAATACACAATTTAAACCACTAGATGTCGCCAAAATACTCCCAACTCGCGACTGGGTGAGACGTCACACATCACTCAGTTTACGAGCGTGAATCGTCTCAAAACACCACAATTCATCCGGTTTATGGCACTCCGGCAATTGCCCCAGAATACTTTCTTTGGGATCAGCTTCCTGTGAAATCTTTTATGGCTCGTGTTATTATTTCTGCGCCGTTCCACTTTGCAAACTTTGTAACAGAACCATATAACGGACCATATTACTCATGATAAGAATGAATGAGGAAGGGGCCTGGCCAATGAAGAGGCCTGGCACCAAATTCAAATGTATTGCCACCAAACAGGGCGCCTCACAGACTGTTTAAGGCTCTAATTTGCACTAAAATGTCCAAAAATTGACCAGGATATTTAGATAGCACTATAAGAAACATACGTGTGCAGTTAATGAGTTGATTTGGTGTTTAGTTGTCCTTCTGGCTGCCCTTACAATCCAAACTGAGACTCCACAAATGTCCACATCACAGTAAAATTGCACAACACAAATGATTCAAAAAGGTTTTCTCTCCAACCTTCTTTTTGTCAGTGTTGTCATTATATTTGAAGGTCATTGCGGCCTGCACACATGTCACTCCATTCCGTTGGCCATAAAAGCTTTTTCTCTACTCTTTTTCCTTCCAATCCTCAGAGATAAAAAGCCTGGCTGTATCAAACCAGCTCTAAACCATGTTGTTGTCATGAACCCTCGGCGTCGGAGGAAGAATCCCAAGGGTAAACATTAACAAGGCATTAGGGCCGGTTTGGAGCAGGTTGAGAGGGAAAGGCGCCACGGTCTCATCAGTAAATACCTCAGAGGAACTGAGTCTATGTTTGCTGTGATGTTGTAGCCTTAGCTTCTATCAAAAGGGGTCACTGGTGGCTTGTGGCTTGTTATGGTGTAGGGATCGTCGCAGTAAAACCGTCAAGCAATAATGGATACCAGCTTTAAGGAGAGAAGTGGTATCACTGGGGAATCGATCGAGTCTGCTAATGTCCGCTAATGTTTGCTAACCGCTAAATAGCTACCTACTTAAGAGTCCTCCCCAAAAGGATCATTGCATGTGTGAATATACACAAATGCCTACTGTTTGTACAAATAAAAAAATGATGAATACAATTCTGGTCTCTTTCTCTGATGTGTCTCTCTTCTTTCTAAGGTCTCTCTGGGCTCTCCCTCTCTATATTATCTGTCTATCTCTTGTCTCTCCCCCTCTCATCTCTGTCTCTGGTCTCTCTCTCATCTCTTTCTGTCTCTCGTCTCTCTTCTTTCCAAGGTCTCTCTGCCCTCTCCCACTCTATATTCTCAGTCTATCTCTTGTCTCTCCCCCTCTCATCTCTGTCTCTGGTTTCTCTCCGGTCTCTCTCTAGTCTCTTTCTGTCTATGGTCTCTCTCTATTCTTAGTCTATATCCTGTCTCTCTCTAGTCCCTCCCTTTTTCTAGTCTCTGTAGTCTCGCTCTGTGTCTCTCTCTCTCTCCGGTCTCTCTCCATCGCTGGTTTCTCCCTAGTCTCTCTTTCTAGTGTCTCTCTTTCTCTGGTCTCTCTGGGCTCTCCCTCTCTATATTCTCTGTCTATCTCTTGTCTCTCCCGCTCTCATCTCTGTCTCTGGTCTCTCTCCGGTCTCTCTCTAGTCTCTTTCTGTCTGTGGTCTCTCTCTCTGATCTCTCTTTGGTCTCTCTCTATTCTTTGTCTATCTCTTGTCTCTCTCCAGTCCCTCCTGTTTTCTAGTCTCTTTAGTCTCGCTCTGTGTGTGTGTCTCTCTCTTTCCGGTCTCTCTCCATCCCTGGTTTCTCCCTAGTTTCTCCTTAGTCTCTCTCTGGTCTCTCTCTCTGTACACGCTCTCTGTCTCTGGTCTCTCTTCTTTCCAAGGTCTCTCTGGCCTCTCCCACTCTATATTCTCAGTCTATCTCTTGTCTCTCCCCCTCTCATCTCTGTCTCTGGTCTCTCTCTAGTCTCTTTCTGTCTATGGTCTCTCTCTATTCTTAGTCTATATCCTGTCTCTCTCTAGTCCCTCCCTTTTTCTAGTCTCTGTAGTCTCGCTCTGTGTCTCTCTCTCCCTCTCTCCGGTCTCTCTCCATCTCCGGTCTCTCTCTCTGGTTTATCTCTGGTCTGTCTCTTTCTAGTCTCTCTCTAGTCTCTCTCCGTCTCCGGCCTCTCTCTTCCTCATTCATTCTTAATATGAGTAATACGGCCCGTTACATTGTTCTATTATAACGTTTGCAAAGTGGAACAGCGCAGAAATAAATAACAGGAGCCATAAAAGATTTCACAGGAAGCTGATCCCAAAGAAAGTATTCTGGGGCAATTGCCGGACTGCCATAAAGCGGATAAATAGTGGTGTTTCGAGACGCTTCATGAAGCTCGTAAAACAAAATACAATGTCGGGGAGTATTATTATTATCATTATTATTGCAGCCTTTGGCCTGGCATCAAATGAGCTGCAGAACATGGTTTGTTTCTGCAGCTGGTAAATTTGACAAAATGTAGACTATGCCATTCAGTTTCCCCAACCACCAAAAATATGCACAGTAGAAATTAGTTTAGTGAGAGAATGAGTGAATGGATTGTGATGGTTAGAGGTGTTGATGCAGTAGTTTGTCCGGCCGGAGAGAATTTTAATGAAATACTAAATAAATACCATAGATTATATATATTAACGGATGTACTCACGCCTATCTCCGCCGCTCTAACTAATGGGCCAAAAATTGTTCATGGAGTGATTCAAAATGACCGCGGGGGCTGGAAAATGTGAAAAAACATATCTGTGCATGCGTCAGCTGCACAAGCTCCATTCATTTAAACGAGAGACTTCAAAAATTCACAGCGACTAAACTAGACTGGTCCAGAACACTCAGCATTGACACACATGTGGAACGGAGCTTTGGGCCAAGAGCCGACTTTTGGACCATCCTGTGAAGACCTTTTCCAGAGGTAAGAAGATGCTATATGTTAGCATTGGCTAATTCTTATTCCGGGTCCACTCCCATCGGCCCGGGGTGGTATTGCAGCATGTCAGCGCACGTCATTTTGGCCACTTTTGAGCCGCGACCCGCCCCCACTGATAAATACAGATTAACTACAAATTAAACACATTAGGATTGATCTAGATACATTTGTTTTTTGATTTTTTTTTCTCTACTACTTTCTTTGTACTCAAGCACTGCAAATGCACGTCTGATCTCGAGGCATAGAAATCGTCTCACTGCACTATTTACTCCACGCTGTCATTATTTAGTTGAAGACAAAACATTTTAGCACTTCATTTATCGTGCCCTGGTCACCGCAGGAACCATGAGACCCCTGAACAAATGGGCCCAGCTCCATTCATTAAGGCCAATATTGCGAGGCTTGCTTCTGAATAATTATTTGCTCAAAAAGTATGTTTGTTTTCGCTCCACAATAGAACTGATCAATGAAACGGACTCACAACTTAATAGATTTGACGTAAATTTCAAATTGAAAGGAATTGGCCGATCTATGGCAATTATCTCAGTCAAGCCACAACCTTTTACGCTAATTGGTGAAATGAGAACTCTTTACCCGCAAACAGAATCTAATATCGTGCGTCCGCCTGCATCCTAACGAGAGCTGCTGAGGTGTACGAGGCGGATTAAGAAACCATCGACCGTCGTCTTAGTGAGAGAAGGATACAGCGATTGTGAGTTTTTAAAGGCCTCGCGGGGTCTGCTAATAAACAAGAGCAGATTGATTTTTATTTTACCCTTTAGTTAACTTTAGTTTTGTCTCTTTTCCAGGGTTGGGAGTGACATGTTACAAAAGTAGTGTAATTACTGTAATGTTTTGCTTTTTGCTGTAATATAGTAATGTATAATAAAAAATAAAATAAAAAACACTGGGTCATATTTTGCTCATAACGTGCATTTTAACCCACATTTAAATAGTTTTGATTTTATACTAAACCACCGCGACATCAGAGAAGGAGAACATGTGTGCTCTGGTAGTAGCCGCCTAGAAGTATTGGTCCTTTCTGGTAGAAGACGGCTGAAGCTGAAGCTGAAGTCTTGTTCCTTTCTGGTAGAAGACGGCTGAAGCTGAAGTGTTGGTCCTTTCTGGTACTATGTGGACAATGGTACATTTTACAGATGGACGGACTAGAATCTGGAACAGTCTTCCTGGAGGAGTTAGACAGGCCGCTACCCTGGCTGCCATTCAAGCCTACGCTGAAAACGGTTCTTTTTAGTCGTTTCTATGACAACAGGCAATGGACCGTCGGCTGTCGTCTTATACTAATGTTTTGAAATGTCTTTTGTATCTGTTTTACATTGCTTTAATGTAGTGACTGTTTCACTTTGGGTTGCATTCTGCAGTAACTGTGCTTTGTGTGTAGTTTGCATGTTCTCCTGTCTGCATAGGTTTCCTCCGGGTGCTCCAGTTTCCCCAACAACTAAAAATATGCAGAGTAGATTAATTTAGTGAGAGAATGAGAGAATCGATTGTGATGGTTAGAGGTGTTGATGCACTAGTTTGTCCGGCCGGAGAGAATTTTAATGAAATACTAAATAAATACAGATTACTTACTATCTAAATACATTAAGAATTACATAAATGCATGTTTTTGTTGTTTTTTTCTCTACTACTTTCTTTGTACTCAAGCACTGCAGATGTACGTCTGAACTCGAGGCAAAGAAATCGTCTCACTGCACTATTTACTGCACACTGTCATTATTTACTTGAAGTCAAAACATTTTAGCACTTCATTTATCGTGCCCTGGTCACCGCAGGAACCATGAAGCCCCTGAACAACTGGGCCCAGCTCCATTCATCAAGGCCAATATTGCGAGGCTTGCTTCTGAATCATTAATACGCCAGAAAGCTGACATCAATAAAATTCCAACGGTCCGTAATGACTGAGGGGGGAAAAATGAGATCCGAGCAGATGTTCAAAATGAAAACCTCATCGACAATGGTTATGTAAAGCTGCCGTGTGCGCGCTGAACCACCAGGGGGAGCTGTTGAACCGGACAAATGCACTGGCGCTTGCCGAGAGACAGAACCCTGAGAGATGGAGAAGAAACACAGCTCTGCAGAGACAAACAGGACGGGTCGTGTGGCGGCAGGAGCAGAGGAGTGCGTTTTAAAGGCGAGGGATTGGTTTTGGGATGAGTCGGGGCAAGGGTAAGAAGGAAGGGGGAGGGATGGGAACGCAGAACGGAAGCCAAAATGCATCCGAACGCAGCATCGGTCTTTCCCCGCTTCATTAATTACAGCCATTATTAGGCTAAGAATTTGTGGGTAGCTCCAAGTCGCATTCAAGGCAACATTTGTCAAAGCCAGAGTCGTGCTGCAGTCTGCGTCGTTATAGGCCAAGTTATAAGTAAAAGGAAAGAAAGAACTCATTATATAACAGTGTCGTATTGTTCTCACTGTTCATGCAATCTAGCCTGTGTTGTCCACATTTTACAAATTATTAGAATGTTTTTGTTTTGTTGGTGGCGTGTCACAGAATTGTAGTAGTAGTAGAACTAGGAGTAAGAGTAGAAGGAGTATAGGAGGAGTAGGAGTAGGAGTAGTAAGAGTAGTAGTAGTGGTAGTAGTTTTTTTGAGCAGTTTTACAGTGTATCTTTTACAGGTGCATTCAAGAAACAAAGCTTAAAAGGAGAAGGCAGAAATAAAAAGCTTACAGTATGAGCCTTCCCCATGATCAATACTATTTTAGCGACTGCAAGAAAGGGCATGGTACTGTGTCATTGCCAACATACAATCAATCATAATTTCAGAGTGGGGTAAAAGCTCGGATTGCTTTAGTAAGTAATCTGTATCTATATAGCGCATTTTTACAGACCAAGGTCACCCAAAGCGCTCTGCAATGTTCAGAGTTTGTTCCAATCATTCCAAACACAGTGACGGGAGCGAGATGCTGAACACACCGGTGCATCAAAGCCCCCAATCAACACCATTCAATCCCTCTCATACCTCTTGTACATGTTTACAATGGTAGGGAGGAGGAGGGAACCTAGGCAAGCACAGGGAGAACATGCAAAATCCACTCAGAAAGACCCTGAAGAGACCCTAGCGGAGAAGAGAGAGTGCCCATTGTCATCTTTGGCTTGTGCTCGTTATGGTTCCCTGAGGACATGGTCGCCATCTTTCCTCTATGTGCCACTAGATGGGAGTCATATATAATCATTTGGAGCCACTATATTCTGACAGTGAACTAAAATTGATTTAAATGAGTTTGTTTTGTGTCTTGGAAATGAATGTGAACAACAACAAACTCAAGCTTTTGGCTCGGTTTCAACTAGAAAATCTTGTTGTTGAAATGATAGAACAAGTGTAAAGAAGAAATATTAATAAACCATTGTTGGATTTTTCAAACGACTAAAGATGGACAGCCCTATGAATAAGATGTGTTCATTTAAAGTTCAATATCGTGACTTTTCTGCTTGAACTATAAACATTTACGGAGACTGGTTATCTGCCCTTTATGGACCAATGTACAGTTTGTGTTTTTGATATCTTTGTTAGAACCGTTTGATTCTCTGATCCGTGTTCACTGCAAAAAGTCATGACATTTGAGGTCATAAATGCTTGAATCAAGTTGCTTTTATCCCAATTTAAGTACATTTTGACTGTATTAAAACAAGATTTTCCAATGGGACGAAGCCATTTAGTCTTATCTCTGACTTAAATGTAACACTTTTTCTCTTTCCAATGGAGACATTTCTTGAATCTTTTAAAAACAAGATCGTTTTGTTGTGTCCCACGAGAAACTCTTGTTTGAAACTGTCAAAATGTGCTTAAATTAATATACATTTTGCCAAATTTGAGCAATTTCGGACCTATTTTGTATCACTTTTTGCAGTGTTGGCAAATTGACAGTCCTCCAAGATCGCTCCTGTTGTGATTTTTCGGGTTATGCAAAAATACGTTGAATTGATTTGAACTTCCTATTGCTCGTCCAGTCCTCTCTGATGTCACTCAAACCAGCTCGGTGCATTGTGGTCTGGAACATCGTATGTGATGTAACTTTGAGAGAGGAGACACCCTTCCCTCCATCTGTCCAACGGCAACAGTGAGTCTATAACGCCAGAGCCAGACCGGGGAATGATGCAGCCAATCTGTAATACCTACGACCTAAAACACGCCGCACAAGCACGGATAATTTATTTATGCCGCTGTATACATCTGATAGAGGGCGGAGAAGTCAAATCCGTCACATATAAAAGGCCCTACAAATAACACAAAAGCTGACTCAAGGCGTTCTGTGGATAACTCGGTGGAACTGCATCTTAGAAGACTGATCATACGTGAAGGCAAGACTCCGAAAAAACGTATTATTTTGCAGTCGAGGGGCAAGTTGCTAGGCTATGGAGAAAAATGTTATTTATGTCAAACTGGCTTGGAGATCCGCGACTGTATTATATCCTCAAGCTGACATCTGTGTAAATTGTTTTCGCTAATACGTATTTATATGTACGTAATTATGTGTTCAATTGAGTAATCTAGAATATGACAGGAAGCAATTAGCAATGTTGTCGAATGAGGTGAAGCCAATGCAAAAAGAGCTCTTATATCAACCGATGCTTGGACGTGTAAAAGTAGATTTGAGGAGCTTCAGGTTTATTGCGAGTGTATTCGACCTGTTTGTGCCGACGTGGGAAAAAAAAAAAAACAGGGAAAGGTTGCAGTGTTGTTTGGACCAGTGTTGCTTCTAACCGCAGGCGTGGCTCGAACGTCAAAATAATAACTCTCAGAAACGGTCTTTTACATTTTCAAGGATAACGTTATGAAAGCCCAAAGTTTGTATAACAAGTATTTTTCTGATGTGAATTTTGTGTAGTTGGACTCTGAGGAGCACAGGGACTGACCTCCTGCTGGGACTCTTGAGAGCACAGGGACTGGGCCTCCTGCTGGGACTCTTGAGAGCACAGGGACTGGCTTCCTGCTTGGACTCTGAGGAGCACAGGGACTGGCCTTCTGCTGGGACTCTGAGGAGCACAGGGACTGGCCTCCTGCTGGGACTGGGGAGCACAGGGACTGGCCTCCTGCTGGGACTCTGAGGAGCACAGGGACTGACCACCTGCTGGGACTCTGAGGAGCACAGGGACTGGCCTCCTGCTGGTCCCAGAGTCAGGACTAAACATGGCAAGGCATTTCAGATTTATGCAGCCAAAATCCGGAACAGTCTTTCTGAAAATGTAAGACAGGCTTCTTTTTTTTCAACAATTTCAGTCACGTTTTTAATTCGAGTTACGCGGCACAACAACAAATCAGGAATTTGTCCCTAGTTCATGTCCACTATCGATCGCATCTGATTCATACCATGGTCCAGTCCCATCTGTGTCATTTGAAAGTGAACAAAAACAAACATGGCCGCCTGCTGTCGTGTTGTGGCTTGGGCTCCGCTCCGCACCCCTTCTGTCCATGTGGGGGTCTGAGCCATAGCTGCCCTCTGGTTCAGTCCCGAGCAAGAGGCATCGGCACATGTGACAAGTGCTGGGTACGAGGCACAAGCTGGCCTCATTATTCCACTGCTGCCTGCGCCACAAGTCACGGAACAAAACCCGGTCAAAACTGAGACGGAAAACACTGTGGGTGGTTCATTTTCAAAAAGGATTTATTGTATTTCTTTATTCGGGAAGAAATTATACCTTTGAGTATTTACAATATTTACACCTACTTAATATATGGAGCTACTTTTGAAAAAAAATGATGTTGCCTATGTAAGTCAACTACTTTCCTCAGACCTGTGACAGACCAGAAACATACATTGTTAGTCACAGCGGACACGGCTTTTGAGAGTGGAATGGGAGTAAACAACAATATTTCAACAGGATTTTCAAAAATTGACAGTAATTTCACATGAACAATGCAACAAAAACAAAAGAAATACACATTGGAGGCAGTGGAGTAACCCACCGGAGTACAAATACACAAATAAAAAAAAAAAAATTCACATAAAAATAAGTTAGCCATAGTTGTGACGGACCAAAAATATACATTTTTAGTCACTGCGGACACACTGGCTCCCTCTACAGGATGAAAACGGCACATGAGCATGGCAATGCACTTGAGCACATGGTAAGCTAGCTAAATAAAAAGTACAGAAAAACTAAAAATGTGCATAAGTACGTTCAATGCATCCTACTACATTTCCTACTAAACATATCTTAGTGAATACTGCGGAAAATAAGGCTAAATGATTCAAAATATGTAGTTCTCACAGAGACAGAACTCACCCTCTGAAGCATACAACGCGGCTTTGAGAGGAACAGTTGAGTAACAAAATAAAACACGGGTTTAGCAGCGCACACTTCCGGGAATTTCAAAATAAAACGTAAAAAAAATAAAATTCACACAAAGCTACCTGTTAAAATAAAATACAACCAGGAATTGTAAACATTTCTATTTCTGTTTCTATATAATACACTTTGATGAGAATGGCTGTGCTTTCTTATCAGATGCTGCAGAGTTACATTTTTGCATCAGTTTTAGCTGGTGGTCTGCCATGAGATTTTTGTCAATGAAGTAGGTGTGCCATGGCTCAAAAAGGTTGGGGAATACTGCTTTAGGAGAAAGGCAGGTGACCGGAAAAATGACGATTGTAAAGCACACCACAACTGTTTCAGAGATACTCGCAACAAGGGTTATGTCCACAAGTCCAAAATATGTCAGATTTGGAGAACATTCTTACTGCCTTAAAACAAGATTTGCCAATGGAAGGTGTAACCCACGTCACAAACGCACCTACTTCCGGTTTTACTTTGTCAAACTTCCTTTAAAAACATGCATCAGCGCCAGCTTCAGCCCTGCTCCTCCGGCCGGTCCCACTGCCTGTTTTAAAAATAAATCATTGATACCTTTGATTGTAAGACATCACCAGCATAGACCCACCGGATCCACTCATCGATAGTCACTGTCACACCCGCTCAACGGTCAGGTTTTTTAATGCATATGCATTGACTCTGATCCCCCACTGGATGGCGAGCTAACCCACGAACCACTAGACCCATACCTGAACCTATAACCACCCTACCCCCGCATCATCGTGGTAGGAACAGACCTTTCCTTTTCAAATACCCTGTGGATTACAATACGTACCTTGCCCTGTGGATTACAAATACAGACAATACCTCATTGAACTCGAATACTTTATTTTGAACTCTTGAACTATTTTTTTTTACCTTTTGAAGGACACCTTTTTTTTTTTTGTAATTGTATATTATAATTGTTTAATCATTAATATATATATTATATACCAACTTGTAGCAATCTATATCTGATCTATAAAAAAATACTTGAATACAATAATTTTACAAAAACTGAACTTCCAGGTTCCAGGCCACCCAAGTCTCATAGCACCAGCCCCTCACTGACCCTCTGCAGGTGGTGAGTCCACAGGAGGACGGCTGCTCTCTGAGTCTGAGCATAGCCTTGATCTTTCAGTGGGGGCTTTGGGCAAAGTGGGGTTAAGTGTCTTGCCCAAGGACACAACGACAGCAGTCATCAGTGGGAGTCGATGGAGAAGGTGCAGAGGTGAGAATTGAACCCACGACCTTCTGGCCTTAAGGCCAATGCTCTACCAACTGAGCTACTGTCGCCCCCTTGCTAAATCCTATCATTTAATCCTATTGTGGTAAACAGTGACCTATGTACTGCACAGGTGGACAAATGCAAGACAAAATAGTATTAATAACCTGGCCTTGTGGAGGTCTCAAGGACCACAGAGACTTTCGTTGTTTAGGCTATTTGTGCCGAAGGTTTGGCCTTTTCTATGATGACGTAGATTTCCATATATAATGTATCTGTGTCTTTTGTTCTGCCTGAAAATTAACGACCATTTTGTGAATAAACCAGCCAGGAGGCTTTGTCGTACAAAGATCCCAATTTGCATGAGTCTGATTCCTATCAGGTGGTGGAGAATGCGGGCCTTGTCTGTAACATCTAGAGAACAGAAGACTTTTTTTTTTTACACAAAAAGTGTTTTTTTTTTAAGCCAAAACTGAGAAACCTCAAGAGAAACCATGCATCTGGACCAGCACACTTGGACTATCTGCACAGCCCCTGATTCCAGTCAGGCTGTGAGCTGCTGAGACATGGATAATACCAGCGTCCTCTTTTGCATGGACACCATTTGGAAAAATTGGATTACACAATTTGGACATCATTTGGAACAATCTGGATTTCTGAATTTGGACATAATTTGGACTGAATTGGATTGCTGAATCTGGACACTAAAGCTGAAACGTGTGATTGAAAGACACGTCACAGAAGAATTCATGGCTCGACACAAATGCAGCCTGAAAAAATCAACACGGAGAAGTGGGAGAGACTGTTTTCAAAGCAATATCTGAGAACCATCGACTGATGAAGTTTGGTATTTTACTGAAGATTGTTGACAAGTTTTATGAAAGATCTGAACATGTTTTATGAGTTTTCTGAGTTTTTGAAGTATTCCGAGTTCTGAGTTTTTTGAAGTACCGAGTGAAGTATGAGTTTTGAAGTATTGAGTTATGATGTTATGTTGCTGTTTATCGATCCTGATGGTCACACGTGAATGTATGCCCAGAGGGGGGAATATGAGATTTCATAACACTTTGAAGCAACTTTTGTTAAAGTTAAACTCATCATTCTATCAATGTGCAGAAGCCAGTACTTTTCCCTTGTTGTGTCTATCTGAAGGCCAAGCTACAAGCACACCGTGGAAGCTGCTGATTGGAGGTCTCCATGCCTCCGCTCTGTATAATACACTTGCATTCTCTTGTATCTGTGATCGTGTGCTTTGATCGTGCTGTCTCTACCATCGACAATAAAACATGTCTTCTGTCGGAATTTAAGACACGATCCCAGACTATGTCATCTTCTTCACTATCATATCTGATGCCGCTAAGGCTTACGTCTGGAGCAGTGGTCGCCGTAGTAACAGCCCCCGGGAACCCATCTCCAGATGTTGATGCTCGGCTTGGTCAGGACCACCAGAGCTGAAGGATTTAACCGAGTGTGCATGTTTTTAGTGATAGGGGAAACTGCAGTACCCAAAGGAAACCTGCACAGGCACGGGGAGAACATGCAAACTCCCCTCAGAAAGACCCTGTTCCGACTGGGATTCAAACCCAGGACCTACTTGCTGAGAGGCGAGAGTGCTATCCACTCAGCCACCAAGCCGGTCTATTTCCCTTTGCCATCATGACAAGATTGAGCTTAAAACCAATGGAGGAACGCTAACCCTTAAAGCCTTGAGAATTTCACTCTGAACCAGAGCAGGGAAAAATGGTTCGAACCAAGCACACATCAACCGGAGGAAAGGAAGCAGCTACACCACCTTGGCTTCTGTGACCTGAATGTCCCCATCTATCTCCATATTTCAGACAAAATAATGGAAGAAATCTACACAGTTCGTCACAGAGAATGGTCTCATTACATGTCGGCGCTAACGCTAACGAGGCTGTTTATTTGCACATTACTTGCAACAGAATCCCTCTCGGGGCCCTGACAATAGAATATAAACGCATCAAAAAGTAGTGAATGAAATGTACTCTTTTTGTTGATTAATTTCCCCGGTGAGCGGCAGCCATTTTGGAAGTATCAATAGTAAACAGAGGAGAGCGGATGCCAGGGAGTATTAGCTTATTGCTTTGGCAGGAATCAGGACGGAGGAGCTTTGTGTCAATTAGTGTGGAATAAATGAGCTGGTGAGAAACTGCCTTTTGAAGCTTCAACTGCTCTTGGAACCGGAGGAGGAGCGCAGACGTCATTAGGAACAGAAGTAAGACTAAACCAGGGCCAAACCAGGACAGGATCAGGCCAGAAGAGCACCAGGGTTTCACCGAGACTATAGGATAAAGACATCCTCGCTCTGGAACAAGCAGGAGCAAAATGATCAGAATGAAACCAGAAACAATTCAAATGTGAATCAGAAGTGACCCGAGGATCACTCAAAGTTGGATCCAGGTCTAATGCATTATTCTTTGAACAATTTCAGGACTTGAAAAAGAGGTTTTTAATCTCAATGGGGATTTTTCCGATTAAACAGAAATTAAATACAAAATGTAAGTAAAGTATAAAGCAGGTGTAATTGATACTTATAAAACTTTAGAATGATGCCCTTTTGGGAAAAACTCGATCTATGTGTATGTAAGTTCATTAATGCATATCTTATATATTTATGTGTTTGTGTAGGTGTGTGTATGTGTATGTATGTATATATGTATATGTGTATGTGTATATATATATATATATATATATGTATATGTGAATGTATGTGTGTGCATATATGTGTTGTTTTGTTTTTTTTTTTCTTTTCTTTCTCTGGTTCAGTCACTTATCATTCCTGATTCTACCAAAATCTCCATTCTGAGGTCAGTTTGAGAAATTATCTCAACAAAAATCTGGTTTGGTAGTTCCTCTTGTATCATCGCTCCAGCTGCTCTGACAAATTGAGAATGAGGGTAGACATGGTGTGGGTCTGTGGGTAGAGGACCCCTCCCTCCAATAGGTCCATAAAGCCTTGTCTTTTTAATGCACTACACAGAACAGTTTCCAGACACAGAGGGGGCTACAGCTCTGAATGCACCACATGTTGTAAAAACAATGAAGATTACATTTATTATTGCGATGAACTGGATGGAACATAATTTGATAAGCATTGCTGATATTTTTGTCTGTTTGCATCAACAAGATAAAAATGATGATGGCAAAAATCAGGAATGTCATGTGAAATTTTTTAATATTTTGCAGCCGCTTAAATGAATTAATTGATAATGGGGAAGGCACATATAAGCTTTTGCTTCGGCCTTCTCCTTTTGAGCCTTTTTTCTTTTCTTTTTTTGTCTTTTTTTGAATTATTTGTGCATGTTATTGTGTATTGTCAAACTGCTCAAATAAAAATACTACTACTACTAAAAAAAAAAAAAAAAAAAAAAAAAATTTAAGTCAGTCTAAATGTATTAATTTATGGTTAACGTTTTTTTTAATATCAAGAACGAGATAAGCAATGCATCGGTTTTATATAGCGCCTTTTTGGACTCTCAAAGACGCTTCACAAGTCATCAATCATTCCAAACACCGTGGGGATAAACTTCTATTATAGCCATAGTATTAGGGGCGTACTGGGGCACACTGACAGAAGCGAGGCAACCAGTCTGTGCCATGGGCCCCTCCGACCACCACCAACCACTCACACACACACCAGACTCATTCTAGGCAATGGGGGTGAAGTGATGTCTTGCCCAAGTGCCATTTGGCACTTTACAGCCGCAGCCGCCCCACTGTGGCATCTGGCGTTCCCAGAGGTTAAGTGTCTTGCCCAAGGACATAACAACAGCAGACATCAGTGGGAGTCGTGAAGTAGGTCTTGTGGTGGGCTCAAACCCACGACCTTCAGGCTCAAAGGCCAATGCTCTACCAACTGAGCCACTGTGCATTGAGCATTGTTTACTTGCAACCGGTGTTACGAGTATTTCGTTGCAAAAGTAATGTGATGACTAATGTATTGCTTTTTGCTGTAACGCTGTAGTCTAAGGCTTTTCAAAATAAAAACTGGGTAATATTGAGTAGAACACACCTGCTCCCATTGTATTTGCCTAAAAGTCTTGTTCCTTACTGATAGAAGACGGTAGAGTTAAGTTCAAACCAATCTATCAACCTCACACTAGCATCATGAGAGAGAGAGAGATACTTTATTGATCTATATAGACATATCTATTTATTTAAGCTAAATGTAGGTGTTTTTATATATAGCATCATAAGCTACATTTAGTTTTTATTTATATATTCATTCATTCATTTCCAACTCCTTTATTAATCCATTTCTGGGTCAGGAATGCTCATAGCACCAGTCCCTTGCTGATCCTCCGGCAGCTGGTGAGTCCACAGGAAGATGGCTCCTGATCCGTCAGCGATGACACAGCCTTGTTCTTTCAGCGGGGCTTCAGGCATCATGGGGTTAAGTGTCTTGCCTAAGGACACAACGACAGTAGATATTAGTGGGAGCAGTTGGAGTAGGTCTTGTGGGGGGATCCGTGACCTTCGGGGCCAAATCCACAACCTTCAGGCCCAAAGGCTAATGCTCTACCAACTGAGCTACTGTCACCCCTGTATATATACTGCATATAGCATCATAAGCTACATTTAGTTTGTATTTATATAAGTATTTGGGGAAAGCAACTTCAAAGTAATGCAGTAGTAGTGTCATGATTTACAATTCAGAGACAGTCAGATTGCAGAAACACATTACTTTTATGTTATTGAAGTCACTTGGCCAACACTGAAGGCATTTACGATGAGGTGCAGTTCTTGACTCCCACATTAAGTCGGTGAAAAGCCAAGGTCGTTTCTGCGTCTCCTCTGCCTTTTGAGTGACATGGAAGAACATATCATGAGTGGCGCTCAGGGGCCGAGGTCTGGGCCGGCTCCGCTGCTGCCGCGTGGTGTTAGGGAAATCACATTCTCCCACATCCAGCCCGCAGCCAAACCTCGTGAATGACATCAGCCAGCCCCAACCGGCTCTGGACTCACACCCTGCACTCTGCTTCAGACTCTGTGTGAAGAGAGACACATCCTGCAGTAAAAAGCATGATTGTTAACCTGGAATCTGTACTGGTGAAGATTGGAACTATGTGGATGCAACGGGGGATTTTTGATTGATTCACGTCATCAATCAATCATTTGTACAGAAATTCAATGTGTGCTTCATGAGACCAATTTAAAAACAAATATCAAAATTCACAAAATGACGATGAACTATAGAATCATTTCATATTTAGGAGTATAGCAGAACAGTATTGGGCTAAAAACTCTTGTGTTGTTTTAAAGAGAGACAGTATAATCAGTTGTATGCACAGCTGAACAGATGTTTTCAACCTCCTTGTGAACATGTAGGGTAGAAGCCCGTCTCATAGCCTTTGTGATTGAGGTGGGGCTGGCAAATGCTGATGGATAGTTGATTATTTTAAAAGAAATGCGGGTGACCGGAAAAAATGACGATTGTAAAGCACAAAACGACTGTGACACTGCAAAAGGTTATGAAAAATAAGTGAGAAATGTGTTATATTTTGGCAAAATGTAGCACATTCTGACTGCCTTTAAAACAAGATAGGCCAATGGGACAAAGCAAAATGATCTTGTTCTTAAAAAGATACAAGAAATGTCTCCCTTTGAATGAGAAAATAAACCAACATTTCTTGAATTAAGACTAAACGGCTTTGTAAATCAAATCATGTTACCCCATATTTTAAAACTATTGCAGTATAGTGCTTTCAAAAGTGAATCGCTTCCACTGAAACATTATCAAAGGACTAAGATCCAAGGCTCAAATTGAAAAGAATGTGACATCTTAAGCAGCCCAGCCGTTCTAGAGTTGGTCCAAAAGCGATTGTAATCTTTTCCCGGTATCACAGAGTCCTCACTGACCCGCTCTACCCTGGTACCGCTCATGTCTCCAAACAGCCCCCATCGTTCAGTCTCATTGAGTGCATGTTCGCCAACGTCTTCATCTCCTCGTCGTGGAGAAGAGGCGCTCTCTCTCCGCAAATGGAGGCTGAATTCTGACGGCTTTGATCGCTACTGTCACGGGGCCCGAACACTAAACACTGCAGTGGAATACATGAATACACAATGGCTTTGGGAGCTTCTTATACAGACGCTTTTACGAACAACAATTCAGAAAAAAACTAAAAATATCTTTTTCCTCAAGATTGGGAAGGAACTAGGTGCATTTGCTACATGTTGAAAGCTTTGATGAGATTTCTATACACTTGCGGCCATACCTGCACGTGAAAGCCGGGTCCCGGTCAGACGCATGATGCTAAGAAGGGCAAGTGGTTAGTAGTGTGATGGGAGACCTCTGGGAACACCAGGTGCCACAGTGGGGCGGCTGCGGCTGTAAAGTGCCAAACTGCGGTTGCGTCCTTATAGGCAAAGACACTTTACGCGCATTAAAATGAGTCTATTGTGTTTCTGAATGGTTGGTTGTCGCTTCTGACATGGCCCAGGACAGCTGTGGCTACAATAGTAGTTTATCACCATTGTGTATGGAGTGAAAGTATAATGAAAGTTGAAGTGCCTTTGATTGTCCAAACAAGTGCTAAATATAACTTCACCCGCAGTTTGTTTACTTTTGGCCTTCTTACTCTTTTTATTTTGCTATGGGACAGAATCCCTTGGTAAAAGAGCACAGGGAGCAGCAGATATCTTTGAATTCTCTGACTTCATTATCAAACCCAATCGCTCTGATCATAGCTAATCTACAGAATTAATTAAACATCTTTCTCCACTGAAAAGCAAGTGCCAGCGAGCCAATGCGGGCGCCGCTTTCAACTGACAAAGCTAATCCCCCTTTCAGAGCGAGATAGACATTTTCTCAAATCAACACAATACTGTCTCGCGCCTATTCATAATTATTTCATTATGCCGAGCCACGGGTGTTAACTGAGAGGAATTGATTAGAGAAGCCACTGTCGCTTTTGACCTGATGAGGCCACACTTCACTCCGGCTGCTGTTGCTGAGGAAACGACTTTTGCCACTGGACATTGGCCAGTGCAGAAATAGACTAAATTGAATGTTATACAGACAATAACAAGCATTTCCCTTTTTTTGGGAGTGTGAATTTAACTTCCCGAACGTTAAATGAGACATAAGGAGAGTCTTTGTTGATTTTTTTAATTTTTATTGACAGCTTTAAAGTCTGAGCCTGGTCTTGTCTGGTCCCTGTAGCTTTTGCTAAAGTCTGGCTCCAAACACTTAGACACTCCAACAGAATTTGGAAATCATGACTTTCAAATGAACACATGGTTTGTTATCAGACTGCACAATGAACAATATAGACCAGAAGCAATACGGCAGCGACCTCGAACTAGGGATGTAAATCGGTGACCGTTTAACCGGTGGTTGACCGTCACAGCGTTAACCGGTCAAAGCTGTCGGTTAAAAAAGAGAAAAGGGGGAGAGGGGAGGTCTCTTCATAACGCTATTTTAAGCCCTATTTGCACGATGTGAAGGAGCGGGTCTGTCTCTAGCTGTGTGCGCCAATGTAACAGTAAACTCTGGGCCGACTCTCACGCCGTACGCGCCACATATGCACGCACACATGTACACGCACACACACACACATTTCCCCCCCCTCCAATGACACGTAACATCCACACGCATCATCTCTCCCCTCTGTTACCGCCTGCTAGCTGCACACTGGTGCGGGTCAGAACTACATTGGAGCTTATATTTACACACACATACATACATGTATTGCACACACACACATACATATACACACACACATACATACATGTATTGCACACACACACATACCGGTCTGTCGCGCTCCTCTGTGTCACGGAGCCCAAAGCATTCTTGCAAATACACGGCTCCAGTCAAACCACATGGACCATGTTTGTGCTGCTGGTCCTTGGCATCAGCTCCAAACTGATCACTTTTAAACTTTAGCAGAGACCTGCGAGACGCGGCTCGTCACTCGCTGCCCTGACCATGTGGACGAGCCGTCTTTTGCTTAAAAATGCTTTAAGCCGCAGCACAGAAGAATGTGAAGATTACAATAGCATTTCTCTGTGCGCAAAGGTGCCGAAGCTGTTGCGGGTTTTGGTGCTGCTGTCTCGGCTCTGATCCCGTAGAACGCTCAGCTGCACTTATGAAAAGTACGCGGCTCGAAATGGCTGTTATTTCAAAGAACGTGGACTATTTTAAACTACGCGGTAAACCGGTTTCAACCGGTTAATGAGGCTCGGTGGTCGGTCATGAAAATTCATAGTTTTTTACATCCCTACCTCCTACCTTTGTAGTGCCAAAGACTGGTTTAGCGCTAGCCTGGCCTCATCATTTCCTGCATGTAAGGTCTGGGTCTGGTCCCTGTGATTGCGATTACAATCGGTTGAATTCCATCTGACCAATCAGAGAGCGCGGGAGGCGGGTTTTGTAGTTAGTTGTGGGTGACGTCAAGAGTTTGCGCCAAACGGGCAGGTTGTAGGATGCAATGGCAAAGAATGCGTTAGTAAAGTATTCTGGTCTGGTTCTATCAAGAAACTGAAGCAAATGTAATCGCTGCAAAGATTGTGGCGCTACTTCCCACAGGCTCCGTTAGCGACAAAGGAGATGGCTAGGCTAAATGCTAACAACTCACTAGGGGGCATTAAATACGTGACGGTAAACTCAGATCCAATCGTTTCAATCTGCTAAAGGAGTTAACCCCTCCCACCTGTTCACGGAGCTCAATGGAGCGCCTCCAGGCCTTCGTACAAAATGTAATTCGTACTATGGTGAGGCACGACCAGGCTAGTTTAGCGCCAGACAATTGCACGAACCGGCACCTAAACGCACCCTTCCCTTTCCCGCGAAAAAAACACACCCCTCCTTCCTCCCCACAAACCAAACGCAAAATCTGGTCATTTTTCTAATTATGGAAATGATTTATTATTTCCTTTGCTGCCCGGTTTGACTGCCCCTACGGCCCGGTACTATCGGTGACCGGGGTTGGGGACCGCTGCAAAATAGAACCACATGGGTCACTTAACTTTGTGCTGCTAATATGTACAGATGTTAACATATTAAGTAAGTAAGTAAGTAAGTAATCTTTATTTATATACCGCCTTTCACAGACAAGGGTCACAAAGCGGTTTACAATTGTTATTTTTTTTTACTACTACTACTACTAGTTTATTACTTTATATGTATATTTCTTGTACTTAATATTTGCTTTTTTTTTTTTTATTCTTGTTAGTGTAGAGTTATTGTTCACTTGTGAAAAAAAAAAGACAAAATTCTCTTTATCTTCATCTTAATGACCAATGTACAAACCATGCTAATATAAGACAACTGTGGACTGAAAATACGGTTTAAACATTTTAGTTTATCAGTTATGCAACAACAAGCCGTTTTTTAACTCCAGTCCTCTTCCCATTTATTTTCCTTTCAGATTTCTTCTCCGACCTCTCACCCAGGCTTCACTTCTCCGGTGTAAAGCTGACGTTTGGGCGCTAACAAGCAGCACGCCCGCCAGCTCCCCAGCCGCTTCCCCTCTCTCTTCTTCCTCTCCTCTTCCTCCCCGTCTCCCTCACCTGTCTCTGATGAGCGGAGCAGGAACAACAACTCATTTAAAGGCGGCGCTTCGGCGGGCAGACATGGGGTTAGACTTCCCCCTCGGGCCTCGCCATCTACAGGAAAGAACTTAGAGAATGTAGAGCTTAGAAGACGATCCACCAGCAAACAAACACAAGCGGAGGGATGGTGAGATTACCTGGCTATAAGCATATTATTCTTGCCACCATGTCTATTTCTTACTAAATGTCATAATTTCTGGTGCGTTTTGGTGAAAGACCTATATGATATCTGAGCTCCTCTCATATCAGCGAGGTCTGAAAACCGGCTTCTGTTGAAAGTTTCGTCTCAAAACTCAAGGAGACTGGGCTTTTACTGTTGCTGCTTCCAAACTGTCGAATAGTGACCTCTGTTTGTTAGAGCGGCTCCTTCATTGGAAGTTTTTTTAAAGGGACACTCTGAGATGTTTTTACTCCCATCTTGAATTGAGATCATTTATCGCAGGACAATATGTCGTCTTTAACAGTGGACTCCAACTCCCGCTCAAACTCCTTTTTGTCCCTCATCAACCACTGTATTTCAAGATGGTACATTGTCATAGAGGGTCCTCCATCTCCCATGTACATTTTCAGGTCATATTCTAAGCCTATGAAAACAATTCCAAAACATGGTGGAGGTAAATATTCTTAAAAAGGTCACATTTATTATTGGTTAACATTTTTTTCATTTAGAGCAACTGAGATAATTACACAGAGTACCTTTTAAATCTAGTCTAAAAACACATTTTTACGCCTTTGCTTTTAGCACCTATTGAGTTTCACCATTTTACTTTGGCATGTCTGTGTATTAGGGATGTATCTCCACCACTGAGGCCGATTCGATACACATCTCGAGACACTTCCAGCGATTCGATAGATTTCTGATACGATGAAGTCCCTGTCGATACGATGCAATACGATTTGTTCCTATTCACGAGACGATGCGATTCAAAGATGATTTATGACGATAAATCAGTCATAACGATATGACATGATCCTTATCATCATCCTGTTCGATACAGTTAGTATGAGAGTTTATTAGCCCACATCAGGTTTCTTACCTCAAATTCTGCTTTACTCTATCAATATGAGGGACGTTATGGTGCAAACCAAGAAATCAAACAGAGCATTTATTTTTCACAGTTGAAACATGTCAGAAATGTTTCAGTAGTTGACTGAATAGTGAACACAAAGGGCTGCACTTCCATTTTACAAAGAATGAAAATCTTACAAATTCAAGTAAAAAAATAAAACTATTGCTGGCAGCCAGTAACAGCTGCTGTAGACAATATTCTCACCTCAAACAGAGGTATTTCTTTCAAAATTGCAATGTACTCTATGAGAAGGAATAGATAAAATAAATCTGTTAGAAATGGAACAAGTAAATAAAATAACACTTCCCAACAAGTCTTTCTTAACTGCTCAAAAGTCTGTAAAAAACATCAACTACTGACAATCGAACGATGCTCTAAAGTGCCATTTACTGTCAACACCTCACTTCACGACATGATTTATCTCATATGGCTTAGTTTCAGGTTTTTCTTTAGAAATATGAATGGGTCTACATGTTCTGGGAGTAGCAGCCTGCGCTGAGCAGTCACTATGTCACCGGCTCTGCTGAACACACCTTCAGAAGGAACACTTGATCCAGGGATGGACAAGTAGGTTCTCTCCAATCTGGACCGAAGAGGGAGGTCCATTTATAATGTTTGCTCAGTCTTCATTCTGTCTGAAAAACTATAAAAACTGAGGATAAAACTTCCAGGTTACTCAGGTGCACAAAGATCTCGTCTAAAGCCCTACATTTTCAACAATAGATAATTAAGTGGGTACTTTTTTGTTGGAGAAATTTCCAATTTGAACAATAGTTACAATATTAAACATCTTTACCCATTTAAGAATGAGACGGCCTCATCCAATTTTGTTTGGGATTGACCTTGGTCTGTAAAAATGGCACCATATAAAGAAAAATTACTTACTTCTTGTGAATAGATCTTTAGGTTGGAGTTGTTCCACAGATTGTTATTACATTCATTTGCCATTAAACCCAATCCGTGCAAGAACGCAAGTTTTTCACAACACATTTGGGAACAAAATCATGTTGGTATCGTTTAACACCATAAAGAACGTTCAAAGAAAAGCAAAATAGCTTATTAGGGATTGAATCCGAATCTTGAAACAGTATTTTTTTATTACCATTACAAGTAACAGGAGAATGATGCGAGCCAGTCCCCAGACCAAAGACTTGGACCCGGGCCCAAGACCAGACCTGAACCAGAGTCCAGACCGAGACCAGGAACCGGCTGGAACGACACGCCCCTTATACACATTATACTGATGTGATTTTGGATGATGTTTTTTATCAGTCAGATAGGGAGAGACTTTTTTTTTTAGTTAATCTTTGTCTTCTTTCTCTTCATCAAATTGGAAACACGTCAGTCTTTTTTTAGACAATAATATACATGTAAGTTCGCTAAGAAGCAGCTGGTTAAGGTTAAGTATGGTTATATATGACTGATGCTACAGTAAACTAGGGTATACCTCAGTCCACAGTAAGGATCTTGGCTAAACTTTCCACAATAAGGATTTTAGCTAAACTTTCTAACCACATTGTTGACCCGTGTGCATCCTTTCAGACCATCAACCGCTGCATAAAGTCTGCTCTATCCCGATGGTCTGTCCTCATCGCCCTCTTTATTACTGAGCTCAGTATTCTGTGCTCAGCTCTTTCTTTGCTTCAGACCTTGAAGACGTTCAAGTCCAAAGAGTCTTGCAGTTTAAACAGAAACATTAGGGTGGAATAATGAGCCCCTGGTAAACATAAACTTTAGCTCGGGTCTTGGGTAACATATTGCCCCATTGCTACAGCCTTCACTGCTGCTTTTGTTGGATGGAAAAGCTGAAAGATTCCCCCGCCTTGATCTACGATGTTATTAGGAGCCATTTCCCATTTTAAACCACATTACCTTGAAGTAGATATGTCGGTTGTGTTGCCTAACGCTGTCAAAGTGTCTGTATTTACCCATGTTTAACCACATTCTGCTCCAGTGTATTCTTTATTTAGTTATTACAATTGAATTTTCTTTCCCAGATGGACGTTTTTGACCTGAGGGTGACTATAAGCTTTTGGTTTCAACACTTAGTTATAACATCTTGAAGGTCCTCTCTCTCTGCACAGAGACGCTAGCAGAACCTTTGGGCCAGGGCCAGGACGAGCAGGGTAAGAAAGCGTTTTTCACCCTCTCCAGACTTCATTTCTTATTACCCAACATCCACATCCATATGAGTGAAAAAGGGTCAAATATAAGTACTGCTGCCGGACTTAGTTGAGCTTTTGTAACACACAGTTATCCACCTGCTCACCAGGGGGCGGAGCTGTCTCACTTCCAAAATGCCAGTCTCCTTGGTTTCATCGAAACCGAGCAAGTCACTACCTACCTCAACTGCATAAAATGAAAGATGAATATACATAGATACAGTACATGCAAAATCTGCAACATCTCAGAATGCATTGCATGTGAAGGTTTCTCTGAAAAAAGAAAGTATATTTTCCCCTTCAAATGTATATGGGCTCTGAGAGGGTTAATGGCAGAACTCTCACGTTATACACACTTTAATGTAATTAGTGTAAATACAATAGCAGTTTTGTACAGTCTCACATATATATTTATCCTTATGTGATCCTATTCTTGGTGCTACACTGCATTTAGTAATTAATTGCATTGTTCTCGTATTGACAACAACGTTGAATCTTAGTTACCCAGAACTTTGATCTGTCTTTTTTCTGTAGCCCCCCTCCTCTCATTTGTGTAAGCGCTCAAGTAACACTAAAGTTATTCCAGAGAGAGACAACATGACAGCAGCTATACGGCTTAGTGCTTTCTGTGTTTTAGTTCAATTCAATTCAAACACGCTGAGGATTTATGTTCTGGCAGAAGCCGAAGGTCAAACATCTTTACCAACCGATATAAACCAAGCAACAAAAATGCACTGGGAATTGGCACATCGTGGAAAGGGAAATGTGTGTGTTTGTGTCTCTACTCATTTCCACAAATGTTGGGTTTTTGCACGGCTGCTGTTGTGAAGCAGATTTCAATCAATCTGAAGTCTGTGAAAGTGTCAACTTTTTCCCAGTTTTAGGGAAAAGAAATTCACTTTGACTACTGGAAGAATGTCGGCTGTTGCTCATGGCTTACACTATCTCAAACTCTCACAATCATGAATAAAGAAAAATAAAGCTTAAAGACCGAGCAATAGTATGATACCTGACTGCGAGGCCTGAGCCCTCATTCTACAGGATCTATAGCCCCAGTCCTGGATCTACAGCCCCAGTCCTGGATCTACAGCCTCAGTCCTGGATCTGCAGCCCCAGTCCTGGATCTACAGTCCCAGTCCTGGATCTACAGCCTCAGTCCTGGATCTACAGCCCCACTCCTGGATCTACAGCCCCAGTCCTGGATCTACTGCCTCAGTCCTGGATCTACAGCCTCAGTCCTAGATCTACAGCCTCAGTCCTGGATCTACAGCCCCACTCTTGGATCTACAGCCCCAGTCCTGGATCTACAGCCTCAGCATGGATCTACAGCCTCAGGTCCTCCTTCTATATGGGCTTTCCGAGGTGTTCTCACTTTTCTCCCACCGAGTTGTTCCTTGCTGATGCAGGAGGGTCTAAGGGCAGTGGTTATTGCATCTGATGGTTTGTAGTAGTGAAAAGCAACTTTTTGTATTCTAATGGTTCAAAACGACTCTTGTAACCTGCTTTGTCTTATTTAGCTCGATTATTCTAAACAATGTGTCTGCTGGTTTTTGTGATTCCATAAAGGCTTGCGTCTGAGCATCGGGCTACTGTCATTAATCAATTCGGAGAGCATCGTCAAGGGGCTCCCTAAATGTCAGGAGGGAAGAGCTCCGAGCCGAGGAGCTGATCCAGCACCGAGTCCCACCGGAGCCAGCACACAACATCCCAAGATTTTTCTACGTGCTCTGCAGTTAGCCGGGCCAATGATAGCGGCTGTGCTAATTTAAGAGCCGGATGGTCCTGAAAAAGGAGATCAAATCCAAGCTTGTTGTAAATTTAGACCGCAATGAATCGTGACATCTACCTGTGTTTTTAAAATAGCCCCATTGATGTAATGACAGCGGCAATATTCCACCAGCAACAAAGTACCAAAGAACTGCATTTAGGTTGTATCGTTGTGTAGTTGTTTTATCGGAATGTGAGGAACCAGACCGAGGATATGGCTTTTTAAACCAGCATGAGTATAATAAAGTCAATTGTCAGTCAGTGCCCGAGTTGGGAGATGAAACCTGGCTATGACATGAGATAAATTAGATAAACGTTATTGATTTCACAATGGAGAAATGTACATGTCACATTTGGCATGGATAGAATTACTACGATTGTGCAAAAAGACAGAAGTGTGCAACATGTTAAAGGTTAAAAATATAGTCTGTGCAGGATATACAGTAATTACACAAGTTGACAGCCAAAAAATGGTCAGGGGTTTCTCAGGTCAACTTTGTGAGATACAGCCATAGTGTTACGGATTACGTACGTCTACGTTATTATGAATTCTGCTTATCAAATTTGATGGAGTAAATAAAAACTGAATGACTTTTGATACGTTGACTTTTATTTCTTGAGGAAAACGGAAAAAACGTCAAGGGTTTCTCAGCTGATGATCCGTAGAAATTTGTTTTTTACGCAAAATGAATTTAAACAAATATTTCTGTAGCAAAAAATCCTGACCTGATTGAGCAAAACCAAGGTCATTTTCGGACTCAGAGCATCAAAATTAGTCTAATTCAGCTAAAAACCCTGGACTATTTTCAAAAAATATTTTTTTGTTACCCAGTGTTATGAACAATAAACAAGTGGCATATAGTAGCTCTCTCAGGGGCTGTATGGATTAACTTAGATCTACTGTATCCTCTCAATGATTACATGTTCAATAATGAAAGAATAGGTTCAAGAAAAAAATTGTTGTCAGGTAATACTGGAGAAAAGAGGCAATCCAAGGCACTAATGACAGTAAAAATAAAAATCATTAATGAACAGGGACTTAGGCTACACGTTTGGTCCTTCATCAGGGCATGTAATACAGTACAGGGTTCCAGGTGTGTTTTAAACGTTTTAGTGCCGTGCAGCAGTTTAATGTCAAACAATAATTGCATGGACGTAAAGTAACAACTAAAATCGACCAAATAAAACCCGTACTAATGCGATGGATTGTGCCACGTCGGCGCTTTGGAACGACGAGTCAATAAATCCCGGAAGTTTTAAGCGGAGCTCGTATCGGAGCCTTGTTTAGGTTAGTGATGTCACCGATGATGTTTGAAGCCTCAGGAGTTCAGGAAATGGAATCGATAGATGAAGTACTGCAGTGTTGGTGATTAAGTTTGTGAGTGACTAAAATATATATATTTTCATTTAGAATATATCCGTGATTAATACTTATCATAGTCAAACAGATGAATTAATGATTCATACACAATCAAATGAAGTTTTTATTTCTGTTGCCATTAATTATTCCTATGCACCAAGAGCCTCACAAACAAATGTCAATACAGATTTTGACCTACAGGGGGTTGCGTGCATATGAATCTTCAAGAAATGAACCTTTTCTCAAACCAAATGGATGGAAAAGTTCGACACTTCATGAAGCTTCATCAACCCATCATTACTTTTTAGTGCCAGGAAGCATTTTAACGTCAGAAAATAATTGCACAGACCTGAAGTGACAACAAAAATTATCCCGACCAAAAACAGCTGTACAAACAATGTATAGCTTTGTCATTGTCAAAGATATATACACCCTAAGGCCAAATGGCACCTGCCACACACAGGCTGCCCAAACAGCCTTATGTGGGAGAGGAACTCCAGGTGAGGGCTGTGATTGGCCGGGTTCAGAGCCTCTACTCCAATCAGAGCCTGAGCCATAGACTTCTGGGAGGTGGGAGGGCCAGTGGTTCTCCAATCACAGGCCAAGGATTGAGAATAGGGGCACATGGGAGAGAAATGCCATGCACACACACACACACACACACTGACACACAAAAACACTAAATTCAAACAGGGAGCAATATTCAGGCCTTGGGGTGTTACATACATTCAACAACATTCATGGACATTGGTCATCTGCCCCCTATGGACCAATGGCTTTATGTGTTTTTTTTTTCTCTTGTTATAATTGCATTTCTTGTGTTCGAACTGTCGATTCTCTAATCTGTGTTGGTGAATTCAACGGTTTTGTAAAGTCCTCACTTACTACTGTTGGCATTTAGGGCTATACAAGAATACATTGAATTGAACCGAAATGTCTTTAACCTTCCATTCTACCTTTATACTACACTGCCACTCTTCTCGTTGTGGGAAGTTTGCCATCTCCATAGTCCATAGTGATTTGTTGTTGTGCGCCTTCTCCCCCGCCACACTCGGCATCAGCAGTATCAGCAGGATCAGCGTGTGCACGGGCCTATAGGGGAACAGTACACCAGCCGACAGCTAGCCCGAGGTGCCGCATAAATAAGAGATGCTTTCGCCATGCTAGGCACAGCTCGGCGTATGTGAAATAACCCGCAGGCTCCTAACAAGGCGGCGAGAGAGTCAGTATTATGCGCTATAGGTCTATCAGCGTGGGGGAGCGGCGATGGGAGACACAAGGCGTAAACAAAGGAAGTACACTTGGAAGTCCCTGACCGCGGGGAGAGACTTGGCACCACATGTAACGCCTCGGATAAGCCCAGTGTATGAGAAAATTGCTCTGCATGGAATATTGCCGATGTTCCCTGTATCTGTCGGGCATGCCCACAACGGGAATCTCGAGCCGGAACGTTCATCTGGACTCTCCCACCTCTGGCTGCGGGCGAACTCTTTTGGAAGGTTTGTTTTTGTTTCTGTCTTTATTTACAGCTGGAAATTGGGAAAGTTGGTAAGTTCTCGCCAACACTATATACTTCTATGGTCAGAAGGTGGAGGAATTGTCTGTACAGAATTTAGTATTGTATTTGCATTGGCTCTCTGTGAAAACAAGTCATAAAGAAGAATGCATGAAAAGACATAAAAAAATATACATAACTTTTCTTAAAATGAATACTCTAATCTATACACATCCATTGAGTACAGGACTAGTGTGAGGACTTACTGTCTCCAAGTCTACTCTAGATTTTCTTTAATAGGGAAATTACATTGTAGAAAGTTGTACAGCCCGTAATTCCGTTTTGTTGGTCACTTGTGTTTCTCCCATGTCTCTGAGTTTGTGTTTACTCCTTTACAAAAGGCGTGGTCTTCTGTTCGTGAGTCCTGGGCTCCGATTGGCCAGTCAGGAGCCGATTGACAGTGATGCCTGGGTGCTGATTGGGCAGAAGCTGAGGCAGACCTCCAAAAGCGCCCAATCACCTCTAGGACCCGCCCATACAACCTGCCAATCATCCGCAGCTGGTGTCAGTGGAATCCAGTTAGTTTGTGGCCCAGTCCCAACACTCGCACTTCCACCTCACGCCTCTCATTTGCACGTTCCCGATGATGGTGCGAGTGCGTAGGGTACAGTCCCAATTCTCCAGGGAGGTCTTAAGCCCCGCCCCCTTTGCGCCCTGGATCCACACTTCGCCGTAGCCTGCATCTAAGCGGACTCTGGCGAAGGATATTGCCCATAATTCTTTGCGGTACACACCAAAACGTCGGGAAAATGCATTTAAGTGTAAGTTTTGAAATCTATATGCTGTATGTGTGTAAATAAGTTTTGCTGTTACTTGGATAGAAGCATACATGAATAACTGAAGAATTACGGACATTCTATAGTAACAATTTCATAACTTTTTTAATCCAAGCGTTCATATAACATTCCATTTATACTTTAAACTTAGTACAATTATTTTAGGATGTATAAAAACTAGGGCTGTCAAAATTATCGCGTTAATTCACGTTAATTACCGTTTCCATTAACGCGTTAAAAAATCATTAACGCATTAACTGCCATTGACGTGTTAACACGTCAATTGCGTTTCCCGCTATTTTCACGTTCCCAGATGTCTATTGTATCAAATATGTAAGGCTTGAGGCAAGTTTCTATCGAGCCAGCAGATGGCAGCATTGCTCTATGAATGGTTTGAAAACAGATAGATGCACATGTGTAGAAGGTTGTGAGCAAGTCAAACAGACTTAAGTACATTTGGTCTGAATAACAATGTGTTATTACATTTGAAAATCTCATTAACTTCATTTGGAGTGGATTTGAAATAGAATTTTAAAAATGCGATTAATCGTGAGTTAACTCACCATTACTATGCGATTAATCAACTAAAACAAATTAATCGTTTGACAGCCCTAATAAAAACGTATCAGATAACCGTTATTAGTTTCCCACTTCTAACTTAAAGGAATAGTTCACCGTTTTTACATACTGACATATGTTCTTACCGTACCTTAGACTAGTTAATATGTACCTGTCTGGTCTTAGTCCGTGCGCTCTGTCATGCAAACGGAGCAAAAGCGGGAGCACAAACGCAGCCTCCACTGTATACTGTATAGTACCCAAAAGGTAGCTCCCACTAGAAGCTACCAAACTCTTCCAAGTGTTCCCTATTAAATGTATATAGTTACGTGACGTGTTACACTGCAAAGTATAGTAACACAGAAATGTAACTGTCGATTTTCTCAGCGGATAAAACGGGTACTATATTGTGAGGCGTAGTAATCTGAGGAGCGCTACGTCCGCGCACTAACTTCTCTCCGGAGACTTCTCTCTCGCTCACTTCTGTCAATAGAAGCAGCGTGACTTGTAGTACACACAGTAGTAGAGAGAAGTCTCCGCGTTTGTGCTCCCGTTTTTGCTCCGTTTGCATGACAGAGCGCACGGACTAAGACCAGACAGGTACATATTAACTAGTCTAAGGTAAGGTAAGAACATATGTCAGTATGTAAAAACGGTGAACTATTAATTAAAATTATACAGCTTTCTCAAATTACGAATAACCAATATACATGTATTTTAACGTGTGTGGAGAAACTCATTTTGTTTCCCACTGGGTCAGACAAAACTAAAGTTTAGGTCTGAAAATGACCATCTCTTGACAAGTTGATGACGTAACCTGCACTGTCCCAATTCTGCTTTTATTGCTGTAACCTGCCACTCCAACCCCTGCGTGCACTTCAAACAAATGCACACTTTGTAGAGGACTGTAGGGGGCAGTGTGGGTAATGGGACTGGGCCTTTGTCTGTGTTTTGTCACTTGGGCCTTTAGTTTAGTGACTTGCATAGTTTTAGTTCAGACACGTACTTTAGCATAGACCTTTTCGGTTCTTTCATTTTCTTACTAGTTTTATAGCTTATTTATTTACTCTGTGTGTTTTGTAAATACTTAATTCTATAACATTACCTCTTTTGCCTATTTTTGTCATCTAAAGAAATCATGATTTTAGTTACCATTTCAACATCTTGGTTGTAATTTTTACTTCCTTTACACCTTGTCTGAGCCGGGTCGTAACAAAAAAAAATGCTTATACAGGAAACAATTTGGATAATAACTGTATATTTACTCCCTGTTATTTGTCAACCCTTTTATAGTTGCATTGACTCCACTGGCTCTCCACAGCGGTCTGCATACAGTTTGCACAGACTTTGAGCATTACACTGACATTTACTACTATCTCATTTGTAAAGCCTGAGGCCACGCTGACGCAGGCTCCGGTGTTGACCATTATCTCGCAGTGCCCTTGTTGAGTCTGGGACGTTTGCATGAGCTGAGATCGCTGAAGCAGAGAGCAGCTGGGCCCCTGAGTGCGATCAACCCTACAGAAGCAGGTCCGAGCAGAAGCCGCGGCTACAGACTAATTAAGCCACTCACCAGTTAAAGGCAACAGCCGTGTGCAGATGGCATGAACAAGATAATTGTCCAAATGTGTCGGTGGAAGCAAAGGACACCAGCTCAATGCAGCGTCGGCGTAATTGGACTCCAAGTACGAGTTCAGGCGCAATCATTTAGAAGGAGAAGAAGAAGAAGATCCTTTTTTCGTCCCACAGTGGGTAAACTTCAGATTGATGAATACATACACACATTAAGGCATACAGCAAACATTACATCTGTGCTACGTATGGTTAAAGTGGGTAAAGTGTCTTGCCCAACGACAGCAGACATCAGTTGAGTTGGCGGAGAAGGTCTCGCGGTGTACTCAAACCGAAAACCTTCCAGCTCAAAGGCCTTGTACTTCTTAACCAATGTGAAAACTATTTGGCTTCAATGGGAAAAAACAATGAAATACCATGTTGACCTGGGATAAAGGTGTGGAAACGGCAAGTTTGTAGGACTACAAAGACGGGAATCAGAAAAGAGATTAAACAGTATTCGTAGACTTTTATATACAGTACATGCATTTACCAATATTTTTACTCTTACATCTTTTTTTGTAGCTTGAGCATAAACAATAACAGCAACAGCGAATTCTGAATTTCATGATGTAGTTGATCAGCTGGTCAGGACGGCCAAATGTGATATATGCATTTCTCCAGTGTGCGATCATTGAAGTCTTTCTTATCTTATCTTATCATCACACTTAGAGCAACAGGAACATTACCAAACCTATTCTTTATAACAACAACATTGTTCTTGGGTTCCATATGACGTCAGGGCAGTGGCGCGAATAACAAACGTAGGACAGGACGTGACGTATCCTGGCGTTGCAGTCTGCCGGGTTTATACACGGAGATATAGTAGACGAAGAAGAGGTTTATACTCGGAGATATAGTAGAAGAAGAAGAGGTTTATACTCGGAGATATAGTAGAAGAAGAAGAGGATTATACACAGAGATATAGTAGAAGAAGAAGCGCTGTCAAAATGCCGTCTTTTTGTGCGGTGTACGCTTGTAGCAACCGCACAAATAGAGAGAAACACAAGAGTTTGTTATGGTCCAACTGTGGTCTCATATAAAGGACACTTTGAAAAAACACTCGAATGAGGCGGGCGAGGTGGATCAAGGCTTTCCCAGATAAGCGCCCCCTGCAGGCCACCCCAATGAAACGCAGCAATTTCTTCTGTTTTTATTTCCAAAAATGCCCGAAAAACAAGACTTATTTGAGAAATATTTGTTAGTACTCCCTTAGAATTGAGTGTCCCCGATTAAGACTGTTACAACAACCGTACACCGCACAGCAGGGACGTGCGGTGAGGTTTGTGATTGGGGAGGCACTGACTTTAAAAGTCAGATTTACAATCATTATTCAAATAAAATAGCATTTAATCACCAATGCAATGACATCCACAAACTTTATATACTGTAAAGATAAGAGAACCAGCTTCTTTTAATAATCTCACAACAAATCTAGCTGCTGACTCTGCTCCGCATCAAACAACATCTTTAAGAAGCGCAGGTGCGAGAGGACGCGAGGAGAGAGAGACGACGAGGAGAGAGGAGCAGAGAGAGACAGAGAGGAGCAGAGAGACGGAGACGCGAGGAGCAGAGAGAGACGGAGACGCGAGGAGAGAGAGACGCGAGGAGAGAGGAGCAGAGAGAGACAGAGAGGAGCAGAGAGACGGAGACGCGAGGAGAGAGAGACGCGAGGAGAGAGGAGCAGAGAGAGACAGAGAGGAGCAGAGAGACGGAGACGCGAGGAGCAGAGAGAGACGGAGACGCGAGGAGAGAGAGACGCGAGGAGAGAGGAGCAGAGAGAGACAGAGAGGAGCAGAGAGAGACAGAGAGGAGCAGAGAGACGGAGACGCGAGGAGAGAGACGCGAGGAGAGAGAGACGCGAGGAGAGAGAGACGCGAGGAACATAAACAATAATTTAAACAAGTTGCAGAACTCTTGAGCAGTGTTTGAATCAGTGTTTTTCGGAAAAGCACTACTTTGCCGGTATCTGTCAATGTTCAACATAAAACACAGATTAACAAACTCCTCCCCCGCAGCCGGACTAACCTCGTAAGTCCAGTGGTGGTCTCCCAGTCTATATTAATTCTTTCTTTGTTTGAAAGTCCAATTGAGAAAAAAAATCTTCATTCAAATCATCCATTTTCCAGCAAAAGAAATAGCATTTTGGGCTGATTGTTTGTTAGCAACTCTGGTATGAACTTTATGCTCACTATCACCCCTAGCGGTGAGGCACAGATACCGCCTGCCTCACGCCAAGCTTTTTCCTTGTGTGTTCATCTACGATCAAAAGACTTAAACTAAATATAAATTGTACACACATACGTGCAATACACTACTAAACACTAAGAGGAGTTTAAAAAATGTTTTTAAAGCAGGATATTTGAAACAAACGGTGATATATCAACTGCACGAGCTGAGTGCACTCAGACACACACACACACACTGTGAGGGAGCGGTCTGAGGTGAGGCACGCAGGAGCGCTGCCTCACCTCGTCTCTTTGAATAGGAATAACGGGATTTCGGCGATTTTGACTTCAGAAATGATCAAAACTGATGGGAACCGTGCCGAATATACATTAAAAGCATAGGACAGTGGATATAAATTATATATTTAAACTAAAATAATTATTAGTTTCCAATAATGGCAGGTGAGGCTCTGCCTCCCCTGCCTCCCCTGACTGCACGTCCCTGCCGCACAGGAGGAGAGCCTTTGACTCAAACAGACTTTACATGGTTTTCAATGGGAGCAAAACTGAGTTGTCCCACCTCTGCTCATTCGCCCCCTACTGGCCAGTTTAATGAAACCCAAGAGTAGAGTAAAGAAATGTGATGGTAAGAACCCAAATACAAATGGCATTATATTCCAAAGTAGTAATTAAGGAAGGAATCATAATTATAATAAAAACAGAGATACAATTCCCACAATATCCACTCAGCGGCACGGTGGCTGAGTGGATAGCACTCTCGCCTCTCAGCAAGAAGGTCCTGGGTTCGAATCCCGGTTTGACCAGGGCCTTTCTGAGTGGAGTTTGCATGTTCTCCCCGTGTCTGCGTAGGTTTCCTCCGGGTGCTCCGGTTTCCCCTACCACTAAAAATATGTACAATAGGTCTGGCATGTGCCTCCTGTACTGGCCCCGCTCCCATCTCTGTGTGGAGTGAGAGACAAGTGCTGGCATCCCCACTCCCAAAAATAACAATTGTAAACCGCTTTGAGACTCCGATGTGCAGTGAAAAGGCGGTATATAAATAAAGATTACTACTTACTACAATTGTAGAGTGCTTTGTGACTCCGATCTGAGAAAAGCCCTGTATAAATAAAGATTACTTACTTACTTAACAATACTGCACCAGTTTTGTTGGACACTCAAAGTCCTGTCATAATTCTACTGTAGCCACAGCTGTCCTTGGGCTGCAAAGTGTGGCAACCAGTATGTGCCATCAGCCCCTCCCACAACCACCAACCATTCAAACACACACCAGACTCATTCTAATGTAAGTGAAATGTCTTGCCAAAGGACACAACCACACTTTGGCACTTTACAGCCGCCCCGCTGTGGCACCTGGTGATCCCTGAGGTCTCCCATCAATGTACTAACCAAGCCCTGCCCTGCTTAGCTTTGAATACAGGACAGGTTCTGGCTTTCACATGCGGGTAAGGAACAGAGCATGCTAGCAGAGTGGGGTTCAAGTACCATCGGATGAATATCGAGTGCTTCCAGTGAGAGGCCTCGGTGTCCTGCAGGTGAGAACAAGGACCGTGGGTAATAATCACCTCCATCATCGCCGTCGTGCTGGTCCGCAAGAGCCATTATCTGATTAGGCTCAAACGCCAGTCCGCCTTGTGCCAAATCCACCTGGAAATAGCCTCATGTTTTGTTTTCGGACTGTTAATTAGCCTCCCAGACAACAGCGCTGCAATCTGCTTCCCCATCACCGAGGTCCGCTCCATCACTGCACTGCTTATTAGACACATAACATTATGACAACCAATCATATAAACGTCTGAATATATAGCGTGTACAATGACAGCATGCGTTTACATTTATATAAATCACGTCAAGCTCGATACATGTAAAAAATGCTAGTCAAAATAAAAACAATCTACAATAGAGTGTGTGTCTGAGTCTCTCTCTCTCACGATCCGTAGGTAATATAAATATCACATAAGCATGCAATAACTTAGAACAATGTGCCACACACCTGCTGTTCTGTGGAGAAACACATTTGGTTGATCATTCAAGACCAGAACAGTGGCTTTATTCTTGCATTCATACAGTACTAAGGACTCTCACATCTTAAACTAAAAATGGAGGGATCATTGTACTAGAAGTAACCCGCAATATCTGAAATCCATAATGTTTGAAGCTAAAACTCCTCGAAAAGCTTTATACACTTTTCAAACCACCGGGACTCACGAGTGCTGAATTGAGACCAGTGGTAAACCATTGAGAGAGACCAAAGGTAGACCAAAGAGAGAGATACAAGAGGGAGAGACCAGCAGGAGACCAGAGGGAGAACAAAGAGATACAAGATGGAGAGACCAAAGAGATACAAGATGGAGAGACCAAAGAGAGAGACCAGAGAGAGAGACCAGAGAGAGAGGGACACCGGAAAAAGTGGCCAGAGGGAGACCAGAGAGCAAGACCAGAGATAGAACGGATATAGACCTGATAGATACCAGATAGGATACCAGATAGGATACCAGATAGTGTGTGGATAGGGAAGTCTGGGCGTCTCTGCTTAGACCACTGCCCCTGCAACCCGGCAACGGATGAAGCGGAAGAAAATGGATGGATGGAGATACCAGAGAGAGAGACTGCAATAGTCCATTCCTCCATCCATGTTCTTCCCCTTTGTCCATTTCTGGGTCAGGGGGTGGCAGTCAGAGATGCCACTCACAGAGCACCAGCCTCTCACTGATCATCCTGAAGGTCTTGTGGGGGGCTTGAACCCACAACCTTCAGGCTCAAAGGCCAATGTTCTACCATCGGTAAAGCCACTGTGATAGTCCTAGTCACAACAGTGCACACAAACCACAAAACTCTTCTCCTGACTTTGAATAAACTGTCATGTTGGCTGTCATTTCTCTTAAACACTCTCTGAAGCATTTAGCGACCGCTGTACTCTGAGAATCCACGCTTTTATTTGGACAAATAAATTCTGCTTCCACTCCTTGCACATGTCAAAAAGAGAACGGCTAATGCATCTGTGAGTGATCAGAGATGTTTTGCCTGATTACATTCTCCGTCATTTCAGTCCACATTCAATTTTCCACAGCAAAATCCTCCACAGTATACTCGGAAACCCGCCGAGCCTAATCATACCCTCCATTCCTTCATCAGGTTGACGTCGATATGGTTATTATTCCATCAGCCCCAAAAAGCCAGCACTCCTCCTCCACGCACCGGCGATATTCAGAGACCAAAGGCGACAGCTTTAGCCCATAGCGAGCTCAAATCCCCACTTTCCATTACCACAGTCCAGCGGGAGGCGAGAAGCAGCCGCTGATAGTCGTGACACAGACCTCTTTTTCAGCTTAGCACCAGGTAACGGCCTGTCACACTCTCCCCGCGCTCTCTGCCTGATGAAATGTAGACGCCGAGCTCAAGGAGAGAAGTGGAGAGGGATACAGAGAGAGAGACTAGACAGAGAGAGACCAGAGAGAGAGAGATGGGGTAGAGAGACCAGAGAGAGATTAGAGAAAGACCAGGAAGAGACCTAAGAGAGACTAGAGATATACAAGAGAGGGACCAGAGAGAGAGGGGGTATAGAGACCAGAGAGATGAGAGGGCCCAGAGAGACCAGGAAAAGAGGGGGTATAGAGACCAGAGAGATGAGAGGGCCCAGAGAGAGACCAGGAAGAGAGGGGGTAGAGAGACCAGAGAGATGAGAGGGCCCAGAGAGACCAGGAAAAGAGGGGGTAGAGAGACCAGAGAGATGAGAGCAGATAGAGAGACCAGAGAGAGATTAGAGAAAGACCAGTGAGAGACTAAGAGAGACTAGAGAGATACTTGAGAGGGACCAGAGAGAGAGAGACCAGGAAGAGACGAGAGAGAGACCTAAGAGAGACCAGAAAGAGAGGCCAGAGGGAGAGATTAGAGAAAGACCAGAGAGGGACCAGAGCGAGAGACTAGAAAGAGACCAAAGAGAGACTAGAGATAGACCAGAGAGAGAGACAGGAGAGGAACCAAAGAGAAACACCAGAGACCAGAAAGAGAGAGAGAGACCTGAGAGAGAGATTAGAGAAAGACCAGGGAGAGACCTAAGAGAGACTAGAGAGATACAAGAGAGGGACCAGAGTGAGAGAGAGAGGCTGCTGAAATGTATACCCTTACAGTAGCTCAAATAGAGAAATGAAGAGCAAAGTACCTGTGAAAGAAGAGAATAAAGAAGCTATAATGAAACTGGAAACAGCAGCAGAAGTGAATGTCTCACACACTAATCTCTCCAGGAGTAGATCCTCCGGCTATAAATGCTCATAGATTTGTTTTGTATACGCTGCCTGTACGTGCGGATATAAGTGAGATTGTGAGATATGAAACACAATCAAACTGCAGCATGTTAATATGGCTTAGAAAATAAGTGTCTTTTGCTGGTTAAAAAAAAAAGTAAATATTTGATCATTTGGGCTGGGTCATTGGCTTTTGAGACCAAATAATGTTAAATTAATTGCTGTATGTAATATATAGGTTTGATACTTGCTTCTTTATTATGCTAAAGTTGACACCGACATATTGATCTTAATTTTTAATGTGGATTGAAAGTTGGGGCTGGTGCTATGAGACTTGGGTGGCATCTCTGACTGCCACCCCCCTGACCCAGAAATGGATTAAAGGGTAGAAAATGGATGGATGGATGGATGGATTGAAAGTTATCTACCGCATCTTTTAATGCCTTTTCTCTTCACGAATGTCCGCGCCAGCCTCAGCTTTGCCTGAATTCCTCAGAGAAACACACCCAGAACCACTTGTACATGTGTTATTGTTCTGAATTGAGATGGCCTGGATATACAATAGAAGTTACATACAGTTTGGGAGCCCGCTCTCATGAGGTACGTAGTGTGTATTTTATATTTATTTTTTATTTTTTGAATAAAGAAGTCTCTCTGCTCTGTCTGCGGCTCTCAAACAGTCCCTCATCTACTGCAGCAGCCTCTCGAGCTCGGGTGATTTATGGGTGACACGTTTGCGGCCCTAATTGGATGTTTGAAAAAGCCGCCTTGCCGTCTGGAGAGCTTTTACCTCGGCCTGTGCGCCATCCTCTAAATATATACACACACACACACACTACAGCAGGTAAACACAGCCACGCCCCACTCCCATACTGTACATAAGCCCATATAAACTTCCCCTCTGCTTTACAAATGGCCCAGACAGGGACGACATCGCTCCCGAGAGAGGAGAGAGGTTGCTAGGAAACAGCAAGCATGGAGAAGTTCCCTCATTTTTTTTATTATTTATTTTTTGACGTACTTTTCCCCGAAGCTGGGAGAGGTGAAAAGAGACGTGGCAAAGGATCAATGACTGAAAGAACAAGAATGTTTGTCGTGCGGAACACTGACGAGCGCCTCATGCTGCGTCGACAGTGTATTGACATGCTCAGTGTATGATCCCGACAGGAGAGAAGGTTTTGTTGGTTTTGCATGTTCTTCCCGTGACTGGGTGCACTGTAGTTCTGCAGTTTTCCTCGATGACATTACAAGATGGAAGAACGTGGTCATTCTGATATTGGAAGTTTTGTAATAGAAATCTGACCTGTTTGGAAATGTGTTCGGTTTGTCATTAAATTCTCTAAATTCCAGATTAATTGATTATGTTTCTGAGGATATTTATTATTGGATTCACAGACTGCATTGACAATACACTTAAAACACAATACAGTCACACAGATGTAAGGTGAATTAAAGGACAGCTAAGATGTGTAAACATGCCCTCCGAGCATGACCCATCTTGACGCACATCTAAGAGACGACCAGGTCAACCAGAGGACATCATCAGTCACCGTGACCATAAGTGTCAACCAAGGCCATAAACTGAGCCCCAGAACAAATATCTTTGTGCCTTTCTGCCTGGCAGAGATCAGAGATCATCCATCTGCTCTCAATCCCGGGCATTCCTGGACACTCTGAGACTCACCCGCGGCGTTATGGCGCCCCCCAGTGGACATTGAACATTATTACACCCGGCACGGACAGTGCGCGGACCATCTCTTGTAGTATTATCCCCATACGTCCGCACCGTGTCCTTCATGTGTGTATCATTGTCGAGTAATGAAATGCGGTGTGTGTTTGTACGATGTGTTATGGGTGGCTGTATTGATCTTGTGTGTTTTTCCTTGATAAACCGCCTGTTGTGAGGAGGTTGTCGCACATGGATGACGCCAAAGGACGCGCCCCCTCCAGGAGTCAATATAAACACGCACAATGCAACAGAACTTCCTCTTGTCTTCTCCTGAAATCACTATTTCAGCCTCCCTGCCCTTCTGCGTCCCGCGGCACGTGTCTCCTACTACGGCCGCGCCTGCACGCATCGGGCCTTCTACTCCGCAACACAACCCTCTCCTCTGGCTCGGGACCTTATGAACTGTTCCATCACCAGCCTCTTTCCCTGGCTCTGGACTCTACGCACGCAACCCATTCCGGACTGGGCTGTATACGCGTGGATCAGCAGCTGGACCAGACTCGCTGGCTTCGTACCTCCCGCCTGCCCAGACAAAGAAATCACGTGGGCTGATTCCCCAACCCAAATCCTTTCTCCATCCTCTACGCTCCTACAAAGTAAGAGTTCTTTGTTAAATGTGTGATTTGAATGAAATGTATACCACTTCTGTTTTAATGTGACCAGAAATTCCCTTCGTTATATTTTTACCTTCATTTTTGAAATCAATAAAACCCCTTTTCTTTAACTCCATCCTATCAGAGTCGTGTTGTTAGATTTCGGACATCCCTGGCCGATTTACGCATTCACTACCTTTTGATTATAAGACTGACTCGAGGCAAAGTTGGTTTGGATCTGTGCAGAAGTAACTGCTGGTGCCCTAAAAATTAAAGCAGATCCCACCACTCGAATAGGACGGCCAGCCTCTGACTTGGAGACTAGCCGCACTATTCTTCTCTTACAATTTATAGCTTACTGTAATATTATTACCCTACACAGACATGGACCATCGCTGCCCGGATGTCCTGCATTCTGTTACGGGTGAGTTTTGAACCCAAAAGCAGAGGTCTTTAATTAAACAAAAATGAAAAAATACCCAAAAAAGGATGGAGTAGTGGAGACAGGGAGCAGGCCTGCCGGGAAGCAGAGCGAACAGACCAGGACTGGACGAGCACAGGATCTGGAGATAAAAGCAGGAAGTACCGATAAGAACAACCGATATGACGGAATTAGCTGCAAGAGGAGTGATGAGAAGACCAGGGTGCTGCAGGTGTCGGTCGTCAGCAGCCAAACAGATACAAGCCACGCCCCCCAGCAGAGACCGGCCACGCCCCTGTCTCACACAAGCTCTGAAAAGATAACAGGATGCAAGGGAGAGAGCAAAACAGGCAGAACCATGACACCCTTTCTCAAACCATGGGTCTTTCCCACTGGGTTTTCTTTTGAGTTTTTCCTTGTCGATGCAGGACGGTCTTGTTGGGCAGTTAGTGTCCAACAGAAAGGATGTGGTGATGATCAGGACACTTTAACATTCTACATGTATGACATTTATCAACATGTGCTTTATATTCTTTATGTGTTTTAACTGTTGATTCTATGATCTGTGTTGGTGATTTCAATGGTTTTGTTAAGTCTCTGAGATGACTTCTGTTAGGGCTATACAAGAATAAATTGTATTGTATTGTATTGCTCCCACAAATGTCTACTGTCATTGTGTCCTTGGGCAAGAAACTTAACCCCATGTCGCCTGAAGCCCCTGCTGAAAGAACAAAACTGCGTCAAGCAGCCACCTGCCACCACCTGCAGAGGATCAGGAGGGACTGGTGCTCTGAGCATTGGGTGGCAGCTCTCATTGCCACCCTCCCAACACAGAAATGGAATAATAAAGGGGTTGAAGGCTAACAACTTCCAGCTGAACGCATCCAAAACATGTGAACTGGTCTTTGATTTTAGTCGCAATAGTTCTCATTTGCCTGTCGCAATCGATAACTCCCAAGTGCAGATTGTAGAGGAGTGTAAGTTTCTGGGTCTAACTCTGTCTAATGACCTGAAATGGGTTAAAAACACTGACCGGGTCGTAAAGAAAGTTCGTCAGCGTCTCTACTTCCTGCGGAAACTTAGAGAATTTACCACTAACTCTAAGATTCTGCTGAACTTTTATCGCTGCACCATTGAGAGTTTACTTGTTAGTTCTATGTCTGTGTGGTTCGGTAACATCACAGATAAAGAAAAGAGAGCTCTAAACAAGGTGCTCCGCTCTGCAAAGAGGACTGTAGGCTGTGAACTTCCTGTCCTGGATTTATCAATCCAGACTTTTTAACAGTGCCCTGAGAACTTTTACTAATGTATTCCAATGTAGTGTTACTGCAAATGGCGAATAAAATGAATCTGAATCTGAATCTGAAAATGAACAACTGGATCATTAAACCAAACTCTACCTCGTCCCCAGAACCAAACACCAATTACATCCAAAAATCTGTGGACATTCTGAGCGTCCTCTTCTCGCGTCCTTGAAACCGCGTTGCCAGTATTGATGGCGTCGTTTGTCGCGCTCCCATTTGTTTTGGCCCCCTGTCCTCTGGCAACGCAGCCAGAGAGAGTTGCGAGAGAGATTACAGATGTACTCGGCGGCGGCTGTCACTGTACAAATGCCCGACATTAATTTCGCGGCAAAAGGCAATTTCCCGAGAAGTGGATAAAGTGGTGATAATGATGCGAGCGGCTGTCACAGAGAGAGCAGAGGAGCGGTAGGTCAGACACGGCTCTCGTCCTCTCCGTTTTATGACAATCATAAATAAAGTGGCTTCTATTGAATCGAAAAGATGTATTATTGTGACGAGGAAGACAATAGTCCAGGTGGTAAAACATTCACCTTTTGCTTGGTACGTCTGCAACGACCGATCAAGAGTGAATAAAGAGATCGATCGTGTTGATAATCTTGGAATGGACTCTAGACCGTGACATGAAGGGCTGTTTCTTTTCATTACTATTGTCAGCTTTTTAGACTGATCTCTTTTCTTTTTCTTTTCTGCTGCTACTGAACACTTGGTTTTTCTGTCTGCCGTCCGTCCATCTAGACCAATGTAGAATTTTCTAATATTTCAATTAAATGTATTTTTGGATAGCCTTACATTTCAACAGCAGTCTTTTGGGAGGACTTTGCCCGCCCTAACGACAGATCAGAGAATCAAACAGAGGAAATGCAATGATAACAAACACATAGAGCCATTGGTCTGTAGGAGCAGGATGACCGCTGTGTGACCATGAATGTTCTGGATCATCGTTGTTTTCAGACCCACCTGCGTCGGCAAGAAACTCTTCTTCTCAAGTCAGATAATCTTGGAGGTCCACTTTGAGAGAGGGATCTACTCCCACGGTCGAACTGTATAGATTCAGGACTGAGGCTCTAGACCCAGAACTGAGGCTTTAGTTCCGGAATGAAGCTGTAGGTCCAGGAATTAAGCTGTAGATCCAGGACTGAGGCTGTAGATCCAGGACTGAGGCTGTAGATCCAGGACTGAGGCTGTAGATCCAGGACTGAGGCTGTAGATCCAGGACTGAGGCTGTAGATCCAGGACTGAGGCTGTAGATCCAGGACTGAGGCTGTAGATCCAGGACTGAGGCTGTAGATCCAGGACTGAGGCTGTAGATCCAGGACTGAGGCTGTAGATCCAGGACTGAGGCTGAAGATCCAGGACTGAGGCTGTAGATCCAGGACTGAGGCTGTAGATCCAGGACTGAGGCTGTAAGTAAGTAAGGAATTAAGTAATCTTTATTTATATACCACCTTTCACAGACCAGAGTCACAAAGCGGTTTCAACTGTGGGCATTCGTCTGAGGAGGTTCCCAGGCTGGGAGGTGGCTACTGCCCACGAATCCAGTCCAGGCGGGGGGATACCAGTCCACAGGTGCACAGGAGACAGAGGCTTTGTCCCATCATCACGACACGTTACCGTTCAGATCAGACTGGAGTAAAGTTTCTTGGCACAGCAGCGTTTATCTCATAACATGACTTCAACACTTTAACGTCACCCTCTTCAAAACAAAATCAAACTTCTTGCTGTAGCCGTATGACCACGCAGATTGTACTCTCCTCTCTCCTCCACCACGCTGCCTCACAAATCCCTATTAGCTTCAGCTACTGTACTTCACCGGCGAATTTCTTAGTGTGGCCACGGGGAGAGCGGCTTGACCAATTAACACGAGACATATTTTGCTTTTTGTTGCATGCCTATGTGTGTGTGCGCAAGTGTATGTGTGTGTGTGTGTGTTAGGGGGGTGAGAAGGGGTAAGCATAAGAAAGACAGAGACTAGTATATGTTTGGTGCGTGGGAGTGGAGAAATTTAGAATCCTCTTGACACCCAATTAGCGAGGCCCGGCACGACCCGCATCGCAGAGACGCAACTTAAAAAAATAAATAAAAAAACTCCGGTTGAAACAAGCGTGAGAGGGCCGGCTTGACAAGATGGCCTCCGCTAATGAGCGTCTGTAAACACACTGCTTTATTCTTGCTGATGGGGAGGGTTTTAAAAAGTACACACAGAGTCGGCTCAAGTGGAAGAAAGTTGGGAATCGTCATGTTTTTCAAAGGCTTGTACAAAATGTGTGGATTTTAGAAAGTTGGGTTTGAACCTTCATGCGTTGCTTATCAAAGTGAGATGCATGTGTGTAGTTTTATGTAATCAAAGAGTATGCTTGTATCCCTCTCGCTGTAACTGCTCCCACTGACGTCTGCTGTCGTTGTGCCCTTGGGCAAGACACTTAACCCCTCTTTGCCTGAAGCCCCCGCTGGAATATGAAGGCCGTTGTCTTCATCGACGGAGAAGCCATCTTGCTGTGGACCCTCTGCAGGAGGATCAGCGAGGGACTGGAGCTATGAGCATTGAGAGCAGCTCTGATTGACACCCCCATGACCCAGAAATGAATTAATAAAGGGATAAAAATGTAATGTACTGTAGAAAAGAGCTGTATCAGTAACCTCAACAATACCAGCAGTAATTAAGAATACTAAATGGGCGGGGGGGTCATCATGTCATTTAGTTGGTACATATTTTTCCAGACATTTTGCTCAATGCGTTATATGTATTTTGATAATAAAAGGTGTTGATATATGATGATGGAAAGGCCATTGCAGAAGAATGAGACGATAAATGTTCAATAAACGGCCAAATGGGGCTAAACGTTTGAATAGATTACTTACTTTCGTGATTCTAGGTAAAGCATGTGCCAAAATTATTTATATTTAGATACATATCAGCGTATTTTCTTGAGTTATAACAAATACATCACAAAAATATACACAGTAGTTTAGTTGTTTCTACTAAACTGTGGGCGGTACGGTGGCTGAGTGGAACAAGGCCTTTCTGAGTGGAGTTTGCATGTTCTCCCTGTGTCTGTGTAGGTTTCCTCCGGGTGCTCCGGTTTCCCTTACCACGCAAAACATGTACAATAGGTCTGGCATGTGCCTCCTGTACTCTGTGTACTGTGTGGAGCGAGAGACTAATGCCCAATAATATCAATTGTAAACCGCTTTGTGACTCTGGTCTGTGAAAGGCGGTATATAAATAAATAGGACGTACTTACTTTCACAATGTTTTTTTTTTTTTTTCATTTTAAAAGGCAAAGCAACTCAAAGGGATTGTCAAAACAAGACCACACAAGGCATTCAAATTAAATCATAAATATCACAGTAGAGAAAAATGGGCGACCTTCACTTGAATGGAGAAATCCCTTCACATAAGTTAAATTTTCACACAATAAAGACATAAGAGTGACATTAACCTCAGATGGAAATGACCAGAGTAAACTCAGAGAAAACACAAACGTTAGATAATTATTTAATTCCATATTGCGATAGTAAACAAAATACTTCCCCCCACCACTATCATTACCATTGGTTGTATTTGAACAGGATGTATTCGTTTTTGTCTTCTCTCAAAGTTTCAAGCAGTACTTTTAATTAGTTGTCAACAACGTCTGGTTTATTCACCAATTAGAGAAAATGTGGTTCTGACTAACCTCCTGTTGGCCTTCATTCTGCAGAACGAATCACTCACAAAAGGCAGTCACAGATGTCGCCCTCGCTTTGCCATGTCCCGCTCTCAAAACATCCACAGATTACCTTTTCTACGCCAGGGCCTTCTCCGCCAACTCTCACTGCGAACGCCACATCCAAGAACCAGGCCCTCTGCTCCGGCCTGGGCCTAACCATCTGGAAACATCATCATTTCTCTGTACGGCTGGGTCATACCATGTGTAAACTCTGGTCCATGATCATTTCCAACATGTACGTCTGGTCTTACCATGTGTAAACTCTGGTCAATGATCATTTCCTACATGTACGTCTGGTCTTACCATGTGTAAACTCTGGTCCATGATCATTTCTCTATGTATACGTCTGGTCTTACCATGTGTAAACTCTGGTCCATGATTATTTCTCTATGTATACGTCTGGTCTTACCATGTGTAAACTCTGTTCCATGATCAGTTCCAACATGTACGTTTGGTCTTACCATGTGTAAACTCTGGTCCATGATCATTTCCAACATGTACGTCTGGTCTTACCATGTGTAAACTCTGGTCAATGATCATTTCCTACATGTACGTCTGGTCTTACCATGTGTAAACTCTGGTCCATGATCATTTCTCTATGTATACGTCTGGTCTTACCATGTGTAAACTCTGGTCCATGATCATTTCCAACATGTACGTCTGGTCTTACCATGTGTAAACTCTGGTCCATGATCATTTTCAACATTTACGTCTGGTCTTACCATGTGTAAACTCTGGTCCATGATCAGTTCCAACATGTACGTCTGGTCTTACCATGTGTAAACTCTGGTCCATGATCAGTTCCTACATGTACGTCTGGTCTTACCATGGGTAAACTCTGGTCCATGATCATTTTCAACATTTACGTCTGGTCTTACCATGTGTAAACTCTGGTCCATGATCAGTTCCTACATGTACGTCTGGATCTTACCATGTGTAAACTTTGGTCCATGATCATTTCTCTACATATACGTCTGGTCTTACCATGTGTAAACTCTGGTCCATGATCATTTCCAACATGTACGTCTGGTCTTACCATGTGTAAACTCTGGTCCATGATCAGTTCCAACATGTACGTCTGGTCTTACCATGTGTAAACTCTGGTCCATGATCAGTTCCTACATGTACGTCTGGTCTTACCATGGGTAAACTCTGGTCCATGATCATTTTCAACATTTACGTCTGGTCTTACCATGTGTAAACTCTGGTCCATGATCAGTTCCTACATGTACGTCTGGATCTTACCATGTGTAAACTTTGGTCCATGATCATTTCTCTACATATACGTCTGGTCTTACCATGTGTAAACTCTGGTCCATGATCATCTCCTACATGTACGTCTGGTCTTACCATGTGTAAACTCTGGTCCATGATCATTTCTCTACATATACGTCTGGATCTTACCATGTGTAAACTTTGGTTCATGATCATTTCTCTACATATACGTCTGGTCTTACCATGTGTAAACTCTGGTCCATGATCATCTCCTACATGTACGTCTGGTCTTACCATGTGTAAACTCTGGTCCATGATCAGTTCCTACATGTACGTCTGGTCTTACCATGTGTAAACTCTGGTCCATGATCATTTCTCTACATATACATCTGGTCTTACCATGTGTAAACTCTGGTCCATGATCATCTCCTACGTGTACGTCTGGACTTACCATGTGTAAACTCTGGTCCATGATCATTTCCAACATGTGCGTCTGGTCTTACCATGTGTAAACTCTGGTCCATGATCAGTTCCAACATGTACGTCTGGTCTTACCATGTGTAAACTCTGGTCCATGATCAGTTCCTACATGTACGTCTGGATCTTACCATGTGTAAACTCTTGTCCATGATCATTTCCTACATGTACGTCTGGTCTTACCATGTGTAAACTCTGGTCCATGATCAGTTCCTACATGTACTTCTGGATCTTACCATGTGTAAACTCTGGTCCATGATCATCTCCTACATGTACGTCTGGTCTTACTATGTATAAACTTTGGTCCATGATCATTTCTCTACATATACGTCTGGTCTTACCATGTGTAAACTCTGGTCCATGATCATTTCCTACATGTACGTCTGGTCTTACCATGTGTAATCTCTGGTCCATGATCAGTTCCTACATGTACGTCTGGTCTTACCATGTGTAAACTCTGGTCCATGATCAGTTCCTACATGTACGTCTGGTCTTACCATGTGTAAACTCTGGTCCATGATCAGTTCCTACATGTACGTCTGGGTCTTACCATGTGTAAACTCTGGTCCATGATCATTTCCAACATGTACGTCTGGTCTTACCATGTGTAAACTCTGGTCCATGATCAGTTCCTACATGTACGTCTGGTCTTACCATGTGTAAACTCTGGTCCATGATCAGTTCCAACATGTACGTCTGGTCTTACCATGTGTAAACTCTGGTCCATGATCATTTCCAACATGTACGTCTGGTCTTACCATGTGTAAACTCTGGTCCATGATCAGTTCCAACATGTACGTCTGGTCTTACCATGTGTAAACTCTGGTCCATGATCAGTTCCTACATGTACGTCTGGTCTTACCATGTGTAAACTCTGGTCCATGATCATTTCCAACATGTACGTCTGGTCTTACCATGTGTAAACTCTGGTCCATGATCATTTCCAACATGTACGTCTGGTCTTACCATGTGTAAACTCTGGTCCATGATCAGTTCCTACATGTACGTCTGGTCTTACCATGTGTAAACTCCTCACTCCCTCTTGTCCTCCTCAGTCCCTCTGCTCCTCTCACTCCCTCTGCTCCTCCTCAGTCCCTCTGCTCCTCTCACTCCCTCTGCTCCTCCTCAGTCCCTCTGCTCCTCCTCAGTCCCTCTGCTCCTCTCACTCCCTCTGCTCTTCCTCAGTCCCTCTGCTCCTCCTCAGTCCCTCTGCTCCTCTCACTCCCTCTGCTCCTCCTCAGTCCCTCTGCTCCTCTCACTCCCTCTGCTCTTCCTCAGTCCCTCTGCTCCTCTCACTCCCTCTGCTCCTCCTCACTCCCTCTGCTCCTCCTCAGTCCCTCTGCTCCTCCTCAGTCCCTCTGCTCCTCTCACTCCCTCTGCTCTTCCTCAGTCCCTCTGCTCCTCCTCAGTCCCTCTGCTCCTCTCACTCCCTCTGCTCCTCCTCAGTCCCTCTGCTCCTCTCACTCCCTCTGCTCCTCCTCAGTCCCTCTGCTCCTCTCAGTCCCTCTGCTCCTCCTCAGTCACTCTGCTCCTCTCAGTCCCTCTGCTCTTCCTCACTCTCTCTGCTCCTCCTCAGTCCCTCTGCTCCTCCCAGTCCCTCTGCTCTTCCTCACTCCCTCTGCTCTTCTCACTCCCTCTACTCCTCCTCACTCCCTCTGCTCCTCCCAGTCCCTCTGCTCCTCTCAGTCCCTCTTCTCCTTCTCTGCTCCTCCTCACTCACTCTGCTCCTCCTCAGTCCCTCTGCACCAGCCCCTCACTGATCCTCCTGCAGGTGGTGAGTCCACAGAAGCTGAGATCTTTCAGTGGGAGCTTCAGGCAAAGCGGGGTCAAGTGTCTTGCCCAAGGACATAACAACAGCAGTCATCAGTGGGAGTCGTGAAGTAGGTCTTACGGTGGGCTCGAACCCACGACCTTCAGGCTCAAAGGCCAATGCTCTACCAACTGAGCTACTGTCGCCCCTTAATAATAAAATATATTAGGATTAAAGGGGAACTATCAGAAAACAGACATATTATATTGCGGCACGGTGGCTGAGTGGATAGCACTCTCGCCTCTCAGCAAGAAGGTCCTGGGTTCGAATCCCGGTCGGACCAGGGCCTTTCTGAGTGGAGTTTGCATTTTCTCCCCGTGTCTGCGTAGGTTTCCTCCGGGTACTCCGGTTTCCCCTACCACTAAAAATATGTCCAATGGTTCTAACATGCGCCTCCTGTACTGGCCCCTCCCATCTCTGTGTGGAGAGAGAGACAAATGCCCAAAATTAACAATTGTAAACCGCTTTGAGACTCAGATCTGCAGTGAAAAGGCGGTATATAAATAAAAACTTACTTACTTACTTACTATTGTAATTGTGCTATAGATTGACAAGTATTACTAAATCAATTCGATAAAGTATTTTCTTCATGTTAGAGCATTAGAGATCAAATCCAGACTCAAAACCCTTCTGTTCAGACCGTCCTACCCCACCTAACACACACGCACCCACCATCCCATAATGCACTGCTGTTTTATTCTGTTGCTCCTGTTTTTAATGTTTTTATTAAGCCTGTACAGTGTCCTTGGGTGTTTTGAAAGGCACTTTTAAATAAAATGTATTATTATTATTACTCTAAAACACGGTTAAACATTTGCTGATCAGGCTTTTGTTTTCAAATCAACATTATCGTTTGACTTTTAGTAAAAATAGGGATTATGTTTTTCGTTTAAATTTTCGATTCAATCTTTCACCAGTAAAAACAGTGGTAATTTGTGGTTTTTTAGCTGTTACTGCCAAATGGTGATGAAAAATAAGTCAAAAATGCACAAATTTGGTTAAATGTATCTTCATTTGAGCACATTCAGACTGTCTTTAAACAAGATTTGCCGACGGGACAAAGCAAAATTGATTGGAACAAGATCTAATGGCTTTGTCCAATCTGAAAATTCGGTTTTTGGTCGGCACGGGCCCTGGGTTCGAATCTCTGTCGGAACAGAGCTTTTTCTGAGTTGAGTTTACATGTTCTCCCCATTTCCACGTTTCCTCCAGGTGCTCCGGTTTCCCCCACCACTAAAAACATGCACGATAGGCCTGAATGTGTGTGTGAATGAATGAATGGATGGTGTTTGGTCAGAGGCTTTGATGGACCAGTGTGTTCGACGTCTAGCTTCCTCCATCACCGTGAGAGAATGGGAAAAAAATCTGGATTCTGAACATTGGCTGACCTTGCTCTGTAAAATGGGCCACAGTATATAAATAAACATGACATTCTTACTTTTTGTTAATATCAGTGTTCTCATAACTGTAATTATTTACTTTGTTTTTGTGTTATGCACTTTAAATTGTGTCTGCGTATGTTTTATATTGAAGAGCCCTCGTTTTATTTTGGCACTTCCTGTTAAACGTGTTCTTTGCCTTTAACTTCCTGTTGCCGCTTTATTGAGAGAAGCACGAAACTTTTACAGTACAGATGTGCGCTCTTCACCTTGCAAATAAAGTGACACAAAGACTATTTAAACATGTCTGTTGAAGGAAATGCACAAGAGATGATAAAATATGGATAATAATGCTTGATTCTAGTGTTTTTTGCCATTGACGTATTTGTCTGAGACCCTCTTTTCGACTGGGGGTAACAGGACAATAAAAATATCTAGAAACAAACTTATTTTTGCTGATGAAAGTAGACAATCCAGTCTTTCAGAATCTGGTTTCATATTTCACATAGTTTTAGGAAGTAATATCCTGTGGGTCTTGAGAATCAGTGAAATCATCAAAAAAGTAAATTCTGACGGTGTTAAAACAAGACTTTCCAATGGGACAAAGCCATGGAGTTTCATTTCAAACTTTTACATTTTCTCATTCCACCCGGGAATGTATCTTTTTAGATCATTCTGCTTTGTCCCATTGGAAAATCTGGTTTGAAGGCAGTCAGAATGGGCCGAAATTCAGATACATTTTGGCCAAAGTTGAGACATTTTTCACGGCGCAGAAGTGCACTCTGGGTTATGTCCTCAGTTTCCTCACACATGCGCAGACTTTATCCCTCCTCCACGGTCCACTCTGCCGCCCACACAGGTCCGGTTCAGCTCCCAGAGTTCTTGCTTCTGATTCCTCTGATATAAAACTCAACAAAACAGACGATCAAAGCCCGAGCCGGCGTTCCCATGACCGCCGTCTGCACGCCAGATCAGAGGCGGCAGCAGCGCAATCAAACAGAATATAAATGTGCTGCTTGTAGTTCGACTCTGCTGATTTGGCTTTTTGATCTGATCTGCTTTACATATGCTCACCACAATATACAGCATGAACACCTGCACCTATGTTACCTGCTGCTTCTGTACGTGCTGACTGGCAGTATGCATGTTGTGTGCTAGCTAAAATGCTAATCGGAAGTGTGCTTACCTTGAGAATTCAAAGGCATGTGTGTGTGCATGTCTGTGTGCCTTGAATCGGAGAAGCTAGATGACATCGACGTTTAGCCTCAAAACAACATTAAGATTAATGAAATAATAAAAATATAGCTTTAGAAGCAAGTATACAATCCATTATTTCAGAATAATAAATAAGCAATTATAACATCTCTAGCTTTTGCATAAAAAAGAGGCAAGTAAAACATCTATATATCTGTATTCTGGTGCAAGAAATCCCTCCATCCTTCTTCTTCTTCTCCTTAATCCATTTCTGGGTCGGGGGGTGGCAGTCAGAGCTGCACCCAGTACACATAGCACCAGCCCCTCACTGATCCTCCTGCAGGTGGTGAGTCCACAGGAGCTGAGATCTTTCAGTGGAAGCTTCAGGCAAACGACAGCAGACATCAGTGGGAGTTGTGAAGTAGGTCTTGTGGTGGGCTCAAACCCACAACCTTCAGGCTCAAGGGCCAATGCTCTACCAACTGAGCCACTGTCGCCTGTGCAAGAAATATAAAGTTGTAATCACACATCTGTACGTGTTTGAGACCTAAAATGCTAATCCGAAGCATACCCTGAGAATTCTATTGTGCAACAGTGTGAATGACAGTTGTTTTGTTTAACTTCTGCATGAATTGTCAAAGTTGTCATCCGCATTTAGAATCCAAATTATTATGTATCGGTTTTTCAAAAGTCCCGTTGTATTGTCTTAATTACACTGCCTCATTACAGTAATATGTTTAATAAGTTGTTAAATCCATTTAGCAGCCAGAAAGTCACAAAGAGACAAGAGCAGACTCATTAATCATGGCTTCTTTTAATTATCACGCTCTTCTCTAATTGGCTGAAATATAGCAGCCTCTTCACCAGAAGTGGAATTACAATAAGATTCATAGTTTCACATACAGTCGAGTCGCTGCTGAGAGCAATACGTTCATTTAGATGTTATGCTCTGCCCCGATCTTGTCACTACAACTCCCACAGCAGTCAAATTGGCGGCTTTTAGTTTATGGAAGAGGAATGACTCAGCTTTTGTCCTTCTTTATATACATACATCTATATCTTGTGTATTTATACGTCATTATTTGCATGAAATCTCGTTAAATGTTAGTCGATCTGCGCTTAACTCATTTTGACTGCTCCATTTGTCTGAAGTTAAAGTTCAAATTCCATGGCTTTGCAACAAAACATTCGATGGATGTTAAAGCCGTCTTTCTTCAGCGCTCTTTCAGTTCGTTTTCCACCAGAAGAGAGAGAGAGAGAATGTTAGTTACCATAGCAACACACTGTTTTCTTAGCAGTTAGTATTTGGTTAGCCTTTCACCAAGCTGTTTACAAGCTGTTTACTATCATTCAAGTTAATTTAGCACTTAATGGATTTGAGCCCATCACGGGACCTACTCCAACTGCTCCCACTAATGTCTGCTGTCGTTGTGTCCTTGGGCAAGACACTTAACCCCACGTTGCCTGAAGCCCCCTGCTGAAAGACCGAGGCTGTGGCACCACTGATGTAGCAGCCATCTTCCTGTGAACCCACCCCCTGCAGAGGATCAGAGAGACTGCTGCTTTGTGAATTGGGTGGCAGCTCTCATTGTCACCCGCCAACCCAGAAATGGACTATTAAAAAGGTAGAAAATGAATGAATGAATGAGATATCATGATTGCTCTGGGAGAATTGCAATGAACCCGAATAATAATTATCTTTATTGCCATTGAAAGCAACAGGAAGTCACAAAGTCTGAATTTTCTTTGGCTCATGGTACAAAATAGTTGTAAGAGTAAAATAAAAATACATTTGTCAAAACATCTGCATAAAATGTCTGAAAATTATTACAAGCTCAATAACTAAAAACAGAACACATTTAGCCGAGCGGTTGAGGTGACAGCAGCGTAACGTGATATTAGCATAACGTGACAATAGCGTGCTTGTCGGAAATTGCCACGAACGACTCCCGTTTTATTCCTTCTCCCAGTCTCCGCAACCGTTTTCTTTTTAACAGCATTCAGAAATGACTTTAACTCTGCGGTTGGATCAAGAGACGTGCGTTTGATGGCTGCATTCATTAAACCGTTTAAAAAAATCATACCTTGGGTTCGCTTTGAAGAATCCGGAAGCGTTCCACCGATGACTTTTCCCCGACACGGACATTTAAGTATTTGGAGATCTATGCAAATGAGCGAGTGAACCTTTTCCCTCATATCTCAGCGAGAGCTTGGTTCTTACAAAAAAATGTCTTAGCCCACGTTTTGAAGTCCTTGCCTTTGTCTAAGTGCAGAATTAAAAGCAGCGAGCGGGAGGATTATTATATGCAAATCGAGGAGAACTTGTTGGAGAAAAAAAATAGTGCTAATATTTGTTCAGATTGTGTATTTAATCAAACCTGAACCGATGCTAAGAAGTCAAAGCAGCGATCGCACAATGGGACGTGGCAATAACCGTCAGCGCAGCAGGAGAACCGGAACATCTCTCAATCAATGAAAGGTCAAAAATGTGGACGCCATTAAAAATAAAAAATGCGTTTGTTTTCAGTGGACACAGCAGGTCTATAAATGCCACAGTCTTTTGATGAGATTAGCCGGTGGGACGCGATCGCTAATTTACCGAGAAGAACAATAGTCTCTGAGTGAAGATTTTTACGTCAATACGGGAAATGCTCTTTGAAATTGTTCGTTACATTTGGAGAATTCTTAGATTTTGGAGTAGCTGTTTTTGTAGAAGAAATACGTGAAGCAATATTGGTTCAGATCTAGAGATGGCAAGACACGATCGGCCTGGAAGTTGATTTGAATTTTCCAGAAAGCTTTTCAACCTGACAAGACTCACCAACACAGATGTAAAAAAACTGGTTTAAGAAAGATTGAAATAACAGGGATAGTTCTTGTAATTACTGTCCATTTTGAGGTTCATGACACAATTCAATTATGGAAAGGAATGGGCTATATGCACGGGGAGGCGTGATGTCATTTCCTGTTTACGCAGATCAGCCCGTTCACTTCCTGTCTTTGCTATTCTATGGAATTTAGGAGAGTTTTAGTGACGTTTTTTGGTAATTAGATTGATACATTCACCTGAGACTGACCCAAAAGTGTAGCTGTGCTTTCTCTCTGAGGTAGAGCTTTGACTGTGGCCACTCAGGGAGATTAGTTAACTTTATAAAAACACAATGACAGCACAATCAAAGAGCACTGCTGTGTCCCAAAAATGCCCAGTATCCTACAGTTTAATTCCCGTTTGAGCATTATTTGGGAAACTCGTGTAAACCACTGTTGAACTCCAGTGAAACTCAAGCCGTTTTCCCGCAAACAGGAAGTGAAGTGGGGTTGTAGCTAAAACCCGGAAGTGGTGCGTGCATAGAGCCCATTGGATTTTGTAGTTATTTTTTGTGTATAAGCTGCACCTAAGCCACATTATGATACTGAAAAATGTAGTGTAATGTGTCTTTTTACTGTGAGTATTAAGAGTTAGAGTAAGCAGAAAGATCAGGAGCAATATCTACTGTTCTATTTAAAATGTATAAGCCGCAGCCTTCAAAATGCAGGAAAAAGCGGTGGCATATAATAAGTATTAAACATCAAAGTGGCTCAAAGAAACGTGACATTTATTTTGTTGCCTGCGATTTCGAATCAACTAAGATCTAAGCGTTTGGATCCTGTATCTGTCCATTATTCACAACTGCTTCTGTTGCGTTTGACCCGATGGTACACGCCGAAGAGAACACCGTTTTATTCAAGTAACAGTCTGAGGGAGCCGTGTGCCCTCAAGCAGATGGGGGTTAAGTATCCTCTTCAGGTGCGGCCTCGTGGGGACCGGCACGAGCCTCCTCCGTCTGGAGTAAAGCTCATTAACCGTATCAGAGAGGAGGAGTCCAGGGAGCGACCGGAGGCGGCGGCGATCACACGTGCGAGAGGCCAGGACACTTCTAGATCGCCAGAGACACGAACCCATCAGGAATTCAATGTGTCGTGATCGGTCCCCCATGGTGCAGTGCGTCACAGTGGGAGCGGGTTACACAGATAATTGTGTATGTGTATATGTTTAATAGTCATTTAGGCAAAGGCAAGGCAGGTTTAATTGTATAGCAGAGTTCACACACTAGACAACTCTAGTAGGCATTTAAATATAACTAATCCAATCCTTGAGTTGCTCAGCCAAACACAATGCTCAAATCCAGGTTTTGTTTTTAACCTGGATTTTCACATTTTTGGGGTGATAGTGGCTCAGTTGGTGGAGAAAGAGGGAAAAAAAGTTATGGATGGATGAACATTGTCAGAGAGGAAGCCTGTCTCATATTTTCAAGAAGATTTCAGCCGCACAAACTTGAAATCCCATCTTATCTCATGTTCTGCTGCGGCGTATGCGGCTTTTTTTTCAAATTGGTGACGGGTGAAGAAAAGAAAACACAAAAGGATTTGTATTTTTGAAGCTCTTTATAAACAATATAAAACTATCTCAAGAACTAACAAAGAGGATCAAGAATATATGTTGTTTGAAAAGTTGATGCTCCTCAAGGACGAGGCCATGTGACATTGAAACTTGGAGCATGTTTTGATTACGAACTTTCCACTTTCAAGGTAACTCGGGGAAGCTCAAAACTCACTGTGCCATGTTTTTTTTTTTTTTACTTGCATGTGTCAAATTTCTTTCAATATTCTAGTTCATTTTAGTTTACTGCGTGGCCTTGGTGCTCGTTCTGTAGCTTAAGTCCTGGATCTATTCTCTCTCAGTGTGGTTCTTCCCGAGGTTTGTCAGTTTTCTCCCTCTGGGTTTCGGTCTGTTTGACCGTTAGTGGGTCTGACAAAAAGGACTGTGGTGATGATCCAGGACACTCTATCATTCTAAACATTCATGGACATTGGTTTCACCCATGGACAAGGGGTCTCCAACCTTTTCCAATCGGAGAGCTACTTTTATACAACAGAAGAGGCAGAGAGCTACTCCCTTTTGCAGTCGTAATAGAAATCTCTGTAATTATAACGACAAGAGAGTGGAGAACACATGTGCAATATACCATACTACTGTATAACCCTATATTTATACTTATAATAGACATATAATGACTAAAAATGTCAGATCATTTGTTAAATTCTAAATCCTTTGGGGAGCTACCTGAAAGGGGCTGGCGAGCTACCAGTAGCTCCTGAACTACAAGTTGGAGACCCCTGCATTTTTTGTGTTTGAACTGTTTGTTTCTCTGATCTGTGTTTATGATTTCAACAGTTTTGTGAAGTCCTCTGAGAAACTGCTGTTGGGATTTATACAAGAATAAATTGAATTGAAATGAATTGAAGTGCCATATGAACGGACTCTGAGGAGCACAGGGACTGGCCTCCTGCTGGGACTCTGAGGAGCACAGGGACTGGCCTCCTGCTGGGACTCTGAGGAGCACAGGGACTGGCCTCCTGCTGGGACTCTGAGGTGCACAGGGACTGGACGTCTGCTGGGACTCTGAGGAGCACAGGGACTGGCCTGTTATGGTGTGGACTTTTTTATAACTTTTCCTGGTTTCATTTGGATATATTTCAGAGTTAGTTCATGTTGATTGCCTGTGTCCCTGTGTTTATTTAAACCCTGTGCCCTCCTCCCCTTGTTGTTGGTCTATTGTGTTTTTGTCCCTGTGTCGTCTTTGGTTTGAGTTCTTTTTTAAATAAATCCTATATTTTGTCAATCCTCCATTTTGGGTTCTTCCTCCTTCGTGGCCTCCTTCTTGAACTCTGAGGAGCACAGGGACTGGCCTCCTGCTGGGACTCTGAGGAGCACAGGGACTGGGCCTCTTGGTGGGACTCTGAGGAGCACAGGGACTGGCCTCCTGCTGGGACTCTGAGGAGCACAGGGACTGGACTCCTGCTGGGACTCTGAGGAGCACAGGGACTGGCCTCCTGCTGGGACTCTGAGGAGCACAGGGACTGGGCCTCTTGGTGGGACTCTGAGGAGCACAGGGACTGGCCTCCTGCTGGGACTCTGAGGAGCACAGGGACTGGCCTCCTGCTGGGACTCTGAGGAGCACAGGGACTGGGCCTCTTGGTGGGACTCTGAGGAGCACAGGGACTGGCCTCCTGCTGGGACTCTGAGGAGCACAGGGACTGGCCTCCTGCTGGGACTCTGAGGAGCACAGGGACTGGGCCTCTTGGTGGGACTCTGAGGAGCACAGGGACTGGCCTCCTGCTGGGACTCTGAGGAGCACAGGGACTGGCCTCCTGCTGGGACTCTGAGGAGCACAGGGACTGGGCCTCTTGGTGGGACTCTGAGGAGCACAGGGACTGGCCTCCTGCTGGGACTCTGAGGAGCACAGGGACTGGCCTCCTGCTGGGACTCTGAGGAGCACAGGGACTGGCCTCCTGCTGATACCTAGTCAGAACTAAACAAAAGGACACAACAGCATCTTTTCTGATTTCGCTTGGCGCAGCATTTAAACTGTGTCCCTGCAATCCCGACGCTAGAACTAGTCCCCTGGCTGAGTGGTTAGCATATAATCTGCTCCATGTAGTTTCATCAGGACAAATACATAATAATGCACTAATGTCTCCTCTCTGCACGCCTAAAAACTTCAGCAAACTAATTAGACCTGTTTTATCCCTGGTGATTGTGTGAGTGGGCCGAACCCTCTCTCTCTCTGAATAAAGTAGCCTCCCGAGTGCAGACGAAAACAAAAGAACAGAGGGTTCACTTTGCTCGTGTGGGTGGAGAACCAGAGGTGGATTTCAAATGTCTCCGTACGGGACAAGACGACTGGTTCTGTTTCATCTACTCTGTAATGTCTTATTGTCTCATCGCTGTGGTTTCGCTGTCCTGTGACCCAGAGACTGAGACGGATGGTTTATTTATTTATATACACAGAATAGTATGTATCAGTTTTTGACTCAATGACTATAATCTAGTTTAGGTACAGTACAGACCAAAAGTTTGGACTATTGACTGTAGACCCGCACCAGGCTGTGTAAGGGCTGTTTGACCAATATGGAGAGTGATGGTGCTGGGCCAGGGCCAGATGACCTCCACAGTCACCGGACCTGAGCCCAGTCCAGATGGTTTTGGACCTGAACCCAGTCCAGATGGTTTTGGGGCTGGACCACAGAGTGAAGGGGCCAACAAGTGCTAAGCATCATGGGAACTCCTTCAAGACTGTTGGAGACCATTTCAGGTCCTGTTGAAGCTCATCCAGAGAATGCCAAGAGTGAAGCAGTATCAGAGCAAAAGGTGCTACTTTAGAAAACCAGAATATAACACATATTTAAAGTTGTTTCATACTTTTTTTTAGGTACGTACATAATTCCACATGAGTTCATTCATAGTTTTGAGGCCTTCAGTGTGAATCTACAATTTTGATAGTCATGAAGATAAAAAACAGTACTGGTCTGTAATGTACATTATGTCCAAACTAAGGCCCGAGGATCAATTGCAGCCCACTGTGTCATTATGTGTGGCCCTATGCCTTGCTCTTACAAAGTACCATTGATATTATAAAAACAATTTCATAGTGTCATCCAGCCAACTTCAGCGCAACCAATAGAGCATTGTTATACCCTGTTATAAATCTCAACCTCTTGATTCCATTCATTTGTAGATACTTCCATTGGTTTTTCCATTGTGCCACATTTTATGACACTGATGTACCTTTTGAGGTGTTGTCATTCAGCCAATTTCCTGTGCTCCTCAGTCAAAACTAAGCATGGGGAGGCAGCATTTCAGATTCATACAGCTAAAATCTGGAAAAGTCTTAAAAGGTTAAAAACAAATCTATCTTGTTTTGTTAAGCACGTTGTGTATGCAGAGGCTCAGGCAGGTAGCAGCCGAAAAGCAGAGAGACCCGGCGTGTGGTCCCATTTGTTCCTCTAAGATGCACTTTGTCTATTGCTCACACATAAATCACATCCCGCTGTCATAACAACTGTTGAGGGTGTCTCCGGAGCCGAGGACGGGGCCGGAATGGGAGCTCCGAGGGCCCGAACCACCGACTCCACAGAACTTTTTCATTGTGTGGAGGCAAAGCTACAGGCCCTAATGTGGCCCCAGAGAGCTGCAGTTCATAAAGACGGCAACACGGACCCAACAATTAACTCCAGACATTAGAAAACGGCGAGATACGACTTGTTTTCAGGCCGGCGCATTTGCTGCAATTTGTGCGAGCAGAATTTTGATCAGTAAACTAAAAGCATGGTTAGTTTTGTTATATTTTCCTCCAAAATAATTCACTTTTGATTATTAAAGCTCAGATTTTACGCTTTTTGACTTTTCTCTGGTTTAAACATGATTACCGAGCTATTTGGCCCAGAGTCGTTTTTTTCATTGATTCTGTCAAGCTTCAGTTGGAGAGTGCCGCATTGCATTCTCAAGAGGCACAGAAACAAGTCATTTCAAATCGTGGAACAATCCGTGACGTCAAAAGCCCTTCTCCAAGAGGTGATTGACAGCAGGGAGAAACTAAACCGGCCAATCAGCTCCGTCTATGGTCAGCTACAGCCTCTCTCCAAGTCCAGCGTGTGGTCCATATACTGTCAACAAGAGTATGTGCTTTTTTCTTGATGTTTGTTGTTGGTGTAAATATTTGACGAGAGTATTTGGCCCGGAGACGAAGAATGTGGATCCATTTTGTTCAAGGGGTTCTGCCTCGTAGCCGCGAGTCTGAAATCCGCAACAAAACGCAGATTTTCATTACGAGTGACGGTGACACTACCAAAGACTGTTCCAGAACTACAGTTAGCTTGAAACAAGACCGACTCAAAAGCTGATCTGGAAACTGCTGTTATTCTACGGGGATAAATAATGTGCAAATGAAAATCATGAACATCACACTACACCATCCATCCGTCCATTTTCTTTCACTCAATCCATTTCTGGGTCTGGGGGGTGGCAGTCAGAGCTGCACCCAGTACAGAGAGCACCAGCCCCTCACTGATCCTCCTGCAGGTGGAGAGTCCACAGGAGCTGAGATCTTACAGCAGGGGCTTCAGGTTACAGTGTCTTGCCCAAGGACGAAACGACAGCAGTCATCAGTGGGAGTCGTAAAGTGGGTCTTAAGGTGGGCTCGAACCCACAACCTTCAGGCTCAAAGGCCAATTCTCTGTCAACTGAGCCACTGTCGCCACGCTAAATCACACCACACGACAACACACGATACTACACCCCCCACACACACAAACTACTCTATTACTCCTTCCTCCCGCGACAGCATGGGTTTGTTCTGCACCACTGTATGTTCTGTGGAAAAGGCCGATCACCGTGTGCCGTGATGATGGATGGGAGGAGGCGGAGAGCGGATTCCAATCACCGCCAACAAAAGCAATTTTACGTTTCTCTGCGTCACTTTGAGGTGTGATGTTTATGTTACGGACATGCCGCGTTATCGAACCGTGCTCCGTCGAGGAAAGTAACAAGAAACGAACAAGAGTGGGGGTCTCCAACATTTGAGGATTGGAGAGGTGTACTTTTTGCAGTAGTACTAAAACTGTAGTCAGTGTAAAGTTACATTTGCCTTTTTTTATATTATCCTGATCAAACCCTCTCTATACACAAGAGTACGACTTTTGACACTTAAACAGATCTTTTCTGGAAACTGCACTGCAAAGAAAATATCAAAAATGAGGTAATATTTGCTTAGATTGAGTGTTTTGCATGTTAAAGGTGCAGTAAGCGGTTTTGTTAGCTTAGCCGTAGCACCAACTCGAAACCACTCCCCCCTCCCCTCCCCTCTCCACCAAACCAATTTTTTTTTCTTGGTCACAACAGGGAGAGTGGAGAAAACGTGAAATTGGCTTTTTCTGTTCAGCCATTTTTGGTTTTAGAAAATCTGATAACTCCGGTGCTTTTGCGAGAAACAGGAAGAGGGTGAAGGCAGTAAACACATCCCATTGGTTCGTTGGAGATGAACGAATCCCATTTTTATCAGTCCGCTCCAAAATATGTTTTACTAATTTTGGAGACTATAGGCATCTTGTCAATTCCATTACGATTTGAAAACACGTGATAACTTGATTATTTCTAGAGTTTAGGGACATTTCCCCACAATATAAAAAAAAATCCGTCTGGAAAATATCACCGACTGCAACTTTAATCTGAGTCTTTTTAACAAGATTCACCAATGAGCCACAACCATTTAGTCTTGTTTACTTTAGTTATTTCAAAAACTATTGGTTTATTGTATCATTGTTGGGGGCGACAGTGGCTCAGTTGGTAGAGCATTGGCCTTAGCTTGAAGGTTGTGGGTTCGAGCGCACCACAAGACCTACTTTGCGACTCCCACCGATGACTGCTGCTGTCATTGTGTCCTTGGGCAAGACACTTAACCCCACTTTGCCTGAAGCCCCTGTTGAATTATCAAGGCTCCTGTGGACTCACCACCAGCAAGAGGATCAGTGAGGGGCTGGTGCTCTGTGTACTGGGTGCATCTCTGAGTGCCACCCCCCCCCCCGACCCAGAAATGGATTAAGGGGAAGAATGTTAAGAAAATGGATGGTTGTATCATTGTGAGCAGTGTTGCCAACTCCTCAGTAAGGAAAGTAGCTATTGGCTGTCCCAAAAGTCGCTAGAAGTCGCTAAATGACGTCATCGCCTAATTTGCATAATTTGCCATTTGCAAATAACTGTAACGGACGCTGTAGGAGAGAGGAATAAGGTCGTGGGAGAGACAAAAGTGAGTAAAAACACCCTAAATATGTTTAGAACTACAAATGTACAAAAATAATTTCAACATTAACAACATTTAATGATTTTAATGCTTTGTCTAGATCCACATTACACACATCAGTTTTGTCCTGTATTGTTAAATGTTATAACAGCAAATGTAATCAAAAGATTGTTATGTAGGGTGAAATTGCTAGCTCTAAAACCAACCCTCCTCCTTTATCCGGGCTTGGGACCGGCAAAGTGACCCAAAAGACACACTCTGGCAGAGTTACTTAGGTTTATTTTTGTAAGTTTTTTTTTTTTTTTCATAGTTTGGCATAACAAATGATTTAATGTGACCCACTACTGAGAGAAAACAGAGTCACGGACAGAGCTGCCGCGGATGGAGTGGGGGGTAGTGGGGGGTGGCGGTGGTAGGAGTGGCCGGGGAGCTTTGGATGTGTGGTGGTGGTGGAGCTGAAGTTCAGTCTGCAGCAGCCTGAAAACTTCCTGTGCTTTTGAGTCTCCTCTCTCTCTCTCTGCTCCGCCCATAGACTGTAGCTGGGACTGCTGCGCAAGGCTACTGTGAGACTGGCCGCCTGTAAGTGCTTTGGGACGGGGGAGGGGCTCACGTTGAGGACAGCAGAACAATACGTGCTTCACGAGTCTCCAAAACACCAGATAAGTCGCCAAAACACCAGATAAGTCGCCAATAACACCAGAAAAAGTCGCTAGATTTGTCGCTAGTCGCTTTTTTGAAAAAAAGTCGCTATAGGGGTCTGAAAAGTCGCTAAATCTAGCGACAAAGTCGCTAAGTTGGCAACACTGATTGTGAGATCAATAAAGTTTATCTTATTCCAAGGGAGACATTTCTTGTAACATTGGAAAATAAGATCTTTTTGTTTTGTCCCATTAGCAAAAGTTTTTAGTCAGAATGCGCTCAAAATAAGATACGTTTTGCTAAATTTTAGACATTTTTGACTCATAGTGTGCCCTCTTCCACATGTCTAAACGAATGACTTTTTGGAATGTTGCATGTCGCATGACCACAACATATCGACAGAAGTAGGAAAAAAATCACATGAGAGGAACATCTGCACAGGTAAGACACCAGTTCATTAAAACTGAAATCATGTTATTGACCCGGAGAGAAGGAGGAGGCGGTGTCTGGATCCGACCGATCTGCAGCTGGCATTTGCACATGTCTGCCGTGTTAATGAGCGGTCGTAGCCACATTAGCGCAGATGGTCACATGACCCTTTGACGCTGACACACGAGGTTTTGTGCCTCCAGGTTTGTATTCTTTATACTCGAGGCTTTTGGATTCCAGCAAAGTCCAGGCCTCATTGGCAAACTATATACAGTATTTCTTGCGTAAGCGTATTTTAAAATGCCATACTTGCTTTTTTATAGTGATTCAATTAGAGATTGTATACTTACTTCTATATTATGCTAAAGTTGGAGATTTTGGACTAGTTTCTTTATTCTGCTAAAGTTAGAGATTTAATACCAGCTTCTTTATTATGCTAACGCTAGAGATTTTGGACTAGCTTGTTCGTTATGCTAAAGCTAGAGATGTTATATTTGCTTCTGTATTATGCTAAAGCTATAGATTGTATACTAGCTTCTTTATAATGGAAAAGTGAGATATTTTATCATTTTATGCTAGTATAGAGTTCTGTAAATGGTGATGCAACACTGACATTTCCCCACTCTGGGCTGAACATAAAAATCTCAATCTTAAATCTTCTCTGGTCTTTTCCCCATAACAGTTGCAGGGACCCGTGTTGTTGATGCTTTCTTCTGGAGTCTCCAGGTTTTCATGTTGATGAGTGTGAAGCTGCGAGGTCCCAGGCCGCCGTCGCCTGAAGAGCGAGATCCCACTCCCTTTTTATCTATTTATCTTAAACGGCTCATCGGCGCAGCGGCGTTATGTGGCGTTCTGTAGGGTTTTTACAGAAACATCAGCAAAACAGAAACATAACACAGAGAGGTGAACCATCAAACTAGCATCAACTAAATCTTTGTTTGTCTCTGCACTTGTGACTACACGTCTCTTTTATTATGTTGGAAAGGTTATTACGTTATGGTCATAGTAAATCTAATACTGTGAAGGTTTTATGTTTTGAGATTGGTAAGCTGTTTTGAGAGGAGACCCGTTCAAATTAACTTTTCTTTCAGCGTTTTAAACTTGTAAAGAAAGGTTTCTCTCATCAAAACAGACCTGGTTTTACTTTTAGATCCATCCGCGCTAATAAAAGTAACTTCCGGCTCAAAAATGTAACCCCGTTCCACGTTATGAATTGACCCCTTGCATGTGACGTCCCGGCCACGCCCGCTCGCCATGACAGACGGTGGAAGTCTAGCAGCGAGCCTTCGAAAACTTGACCAAAACAACCTGTTTCACCGAATAACAGCCAGAATGGTGATATTTTGGTGTACTAACAGGCAAGGACATAAGCCAAATGCGTTTTTTATCTGATACCTGTGTAACAATTTGCCTACCTTTTCAAGACACCAGAGCTACAACGCTTTAAAAGGGTCGCGAGAGGAGATGTCACATCAGCGGGGTGAAATAAGCACAGATACAGAAAATGCATTTGGCACAAGACTGGCTATTTATTACTGATCCCAGTCTATCACTAATACGCCAACACCCGCACGCTCGAGCGCGACCCCACACAACAAAACATAATATGATCACAAACAGCCACCTGTGGCGCTCTCAATATGTGGAAACAAAAAAAGAAAGAGTTAGTGCCAGTGGTGAAGCCACGGTGTACCCACGGCCCCGCGCATGCACCACGGTTCACAAAAACGGTTCTTGGAGCCCACCAGCAACCATGGAGAGATAATCCACAGCGTCTCGTTAGATCCCTCTGCACACGGTAATCCAAAAAGTCACGGTAATCCAAAAGAACGATACTCCTACAGAGATTATAATCCGCAAAAACTCCAGGTAAAGGTGCTGGCCTAACTCCAAGTCGGCGTCTGACGTCAGAACACGCGCCCGTGTACGTCACTCCTAAATAGAGTCCCCAAGCACGCCACCAATGGCAAAAACAATAATAGCACCAGTACTTGGAGACTTATGAAACAAAACACAACACAGACCTGGTACACAAAATTGGTTGAAAAATACAGAATGTCACCCCTCCTGAGTGAACACTAAGGTAAGGACCTATGCGGGCGTTACACCTGCTCGTCATGAAGACAGAAAACGACAATGGCAGCAATCAACCAAAAGGACTGGGAGCCATCCAAGTACTTCCGATAAATCAATCACAATTTGTATTTTCTGTCCATTCATTTATTTGGAGGACCATGACACAACGAACGCTTGAAGTCAAACGTCTGCTCTTACTACTGTGCTGTATGTGCGCTGCAACACTGAAACTTCCTCATAAAAGATTGCTTATCTTATCTTAGACGCAAGTTGGGTTTTTCACTATTTTCCTCTCCGTCAATATGTATCATGTTTGACTGTAGACAGAAAAGTGCATTGCTATTGTGCTAATGCTAACAGCAAAATGTAAGTTTTTAAATCTGCTGCAGTGTGAGAAGATGCATTGTTAACGACATAATGATAAAGACCATGTGGGGTGAATTCGGGCAAAATTGGACATGTCATTTAATCGATAAAATTGACTGTGGAGAGAAGGTACAGGTCAACATTCAGTTCGGCGATCCTTAAGTTCTCCAAATACCACTCTTTGTGAGCCCTGACAAGATGTCCTACTTTCACCGATAACGTAATCGAACATGTGCTTGAACCAGCCACTGCTCGTTTTAGGAGAGGAGTCTCAGTTTTTAAGAGTTGTGTCTGTTTTGCTCTTGCCGCAATCCTAGTTTCCTCTTCTTCCGCTCATGCACGTGACTGGATGACGTCGATGCATCTGGACAATAGGTCCTTCACTTTGTCAACATAAACGGTGGTATAACACATTAGCGCTAGCGTAACAAGCGATAGTGGCTTTGATAGATTTCTAAAGATGTGTAAAGAGCCTCCACCGTCGCTCAAAAGCGACATTATCGTCTTGCTAAACAAAAGAACGCGTGACACGGTTCAAACCAGTCGCTCAAACCGCCGCGGGCTCTTTATTCCGTTATTTAACCGCCTCGCGTTAATATAATGAAAGAAAGACAATTAGCTGCAGGCCATGCTACGTTTCATATGCTGTGATGATAATGAGGCTATCACCAAGGATCACTGTCACAGGCGGGAGGGACGAGAGAGAGGGGAGAGATAGATGTGAGAGAGGAAGAGATAGAAGGAGGAGAGAGAGACCAGAGACATGAGAGACGGGAGAGAGACAAGAGAGAGAGAGACGGGAGTGAGAGACTAGAAGGAGACGGGAGAGAGAGAGGGCCCAGTGGGGCACCAGGCTTTTGTCTTCCATGCAGCTCCAGTTGTCGTGTATCGGTGATAAGTGCGGCACTTAAGCAGAAAAGCAAAGGTCAAGTTGTCATTGGGGTTTTAAAAGAGCAAAAAACAAAATAACACACAGGTTATTTCAAAGTTTTATTCCAGACTTCGCAATCACTCTTCATAAGGGGCTTGAGCTGCGATTGTTGTTGAACCGGGATGAATGTAAAGTTTGTAGGGAGTGGATCCAACAAAACGAAGCACAAACACATTGGAGATTTTTTTACTCAACTGATTTTTTATTTATTTTTTCAACGCAGACAATCTGGAGAGAGATACTGGAGAGAGACGGGAGAGAGATGGGAGAGACGGGAGACAGACCGGAGAGAGACTGGAGAGAGACGGGAAAGAGATGGGAGAGGGACAAGAGAGAGACATGGGAGAGACGAGAGACAGACCGGAGAGAGATGGAAGAGAGACCGTAGAGAGATGGGAGAGAGAGACTGGAGAGAGAGACTTGAGAGAGAGCGAGAGAGACGGAAGATACTGTAGACTGGAGAGAGACGGAAGAGAGAAATTGGAGAGAGATGGAAGAGAGAAACTAAGAGAGACAAGAGAAAGAGAGAGAGAGAGATAGGGACTAGAGATAGACGGTAGAGAGAGACGAGAGAGAGAAACTGGGGCGAGAGGCTAGAGAGAGAGACAGGAGCTAGACTAGAGAGACAGCCTGGTGAGAGACGGGAGAGAGACTGGAGGGAGACTAGAGAGAGACTGGAGAGCGAGACTTGAGAGAGAGTGAGAGAGACGGAAGATACTGTAGACTGGAGAGAGATGGAAGAGAGAAATTGGAGAGAGATGGAAGAGAGAAACTAAGAGAGACAAGAGAGAGAGAGATAGGGACTGGAGATAGACGGTAGAGAGAGACGAGAGAGAGAAACTGGGGCGAGAGGCTAGAGAGAGAGACAGGAGCTAGACTAGAGAGACAGCCTGGTGAGAGACGGGAGAGAGACTGGAGGGAGATGGGAGAGAGAGACTGGAGAGCGAGACTTGAGAGAGAGCGAGAGAGACGGAAGATACTGTAGACTGGAGAGAGATGGAAGAGAGAAATTGGAGAGAGATGGAAGAGAGAAACTAAGAGAGACAAGAGAGAGAGAGAGAGAGAGAGAGAGGGACTGGAGATAGACGGTGGAGAGAGACGAGAGAGAGAAACTGGGGGCGAGAGGCTAGAGAGAGAGACAGGAGCTAGACTAGAGAGACAGCCTGGTGAGAGACGGGAGAGAGACTGGAGGGAGATGGGAGAGAGAGACTGGAGAGCGAGACTTGAGAGAGAGCGAGAGAGACGGAAGATACTGTAGACTGGAGAGAGATGGAAGAGAGAAATTGGAGAGAGATGGAAGAGAGAAACTAAGAGAGACAAGAGAGAGAGAAAGAGAGAGAAATAGGGACTGGAGATAGACGGTAGAGAGAGACGAGAGAGAGAAACTGGGGGCGAGAGGCTAGAGAGAGAGACAGGAGCTAGACTAGAGAGACAGCCTGGTGAGAGACGGGAGAGAGACTGGAGGGAGACTAGAGAGAGACCAGAGAGAGATGGGAGAGAGACTTGAGAGAGAGACTGAAGAGAGGGACTAGAAAGAGAGAGCACAGAGAGATAAGAGAGAGAGCGAGATGGACGAGGGAGACTGGAGAAAATGGAGAGACCGGAGAGAGACTGGAAAGAGACTAATTACTGCATTTTTCAGGCAACCTTCCAGACGACTAACTTAGCGGCGGATTGCAGCCTTCTCTAAATGCGCACATCCTGGACCCGTGGCGCGATGAAGTTTCGTGGCAAAAAAAAAAAACACATTTCTTAAACTCGGCGTCCTCATCGTGTGCCGTTCAAAGGCTGCAGAGTGGGCTGGAGGTCTGCTGACTGCACTGGAGAAAAAAAACAGAAAAAAGCTTGCAAGTTAGCGCTTCCTGAAACATCAAATGTGCCCATTGCTGCTTTGATGCAATGTTTAGGCTGAGGGCGCGCCAAACGAGAAATGGGAAAGTTTTTGGCCACGGAAGAGAAGACTGAAAATTAAATAAAAAAAGCCACTATACCGCTCTGCTTTTAGGCCTTTCAGTTTCACCTGGACATTCAACATTCATGAAGCTTTCACCGCTGCTTCCACTGTCGCTAAATTGAGATGTTGTGTTTGAGCTGTTGCCGAGGACAGGAGTTAGAAGTTGTTTTTATACAAACAAATAGTGCAAACTCCACTTTCTGAGTGGAGTTTGCATGTTCTCCCCGTGTCTGCGTAGGTTTCCTCCGGGTGCTCCGGTTTCCCCTACCACTAAAAATATGTACAATAGTTCTGGCATGTGCCTCCTGTACTGGCCCCACTCCCAAAAATAACAATTGTAAACCGCTTTGAGACTCCGATGTGCAGTGAAAAGGCGGTATATAAATAAAGATTACTTACTACTTTATGTCTGGGTGTGAGCTGGGATCGGACGCGTCATTCGTCAACAAAGGCTAATCTCTATGGATCACTATGACAACGCTACCCACAGTGGATAGCAGTCTCGCCTCTCAGCAAGAAGGTCCTGAGTTTGAATCCCGGTCGGAACAGTGCCTTTCTGAGAGTTTGCATGTTCTCCCCGTGTCTGCGTTGGTGTCCTCCGGGTGCTCCAGTTTTCCCCTACCACTAAAAACATGCACACTAGGTTAAATCTCCGGTCCGGCTCCGGTCCTGACCAAGCCGAGCATCAACATCCGGAGATGGGTTCCCGGGCGCTGTTACTACGGCGACCACTGCTCCTGATGTAAGCCTTAGTGGCATCAGGATGGGTCAAATGCAGGGGACAAATTTCCCTACGGAGACAATAAAGTGCACATTTACATTTACAAGAATAAACAATAATCACGGGTGTATAATAGATCAATCAAGATTCAACTACGTGCTATGCTAACTCAACAAATGTTCACGCAGAGGACTTGCCTTCATTGAGGACTTTAATCTGTTCTGGAATAGGCACAGGTTTTAATGCTGTATTATTTTGTTCGGTACTTTTGAGTTGTGTATGAATTATGCTTTACAAATAAACGTGCCTTGCCTTGCCTTGAAAGAGGCCGAGCTCTCTACGTCAGAACTCTCCTCTGAAATGTCCGATGAGTAAAATCACGCCTGAACTGTGTCTTTTCTCGAGTGCGATTACGTCCAGGTTCGACAACAGGTCAAAATTCAGCATTAACAAAAGGGCGCAGGGAAAAGTGGCGTGTAAGAGGTCTATAGGCTCCTCATTCCAGAATATGGCGTGGTTGCGTTTCCATAGCAACCATTTCTAAACACACGCTGGTATATTTCCACCCTTATTCACCGAAGTCCAGGATAATATGATTGCACTTTTTGCAGTGGCCGATAGAGCGCGTGGTACTTTTGTTTCTCCTCGAGCGTGTGTTTAATTGAACCAGCCCGGACTCTGAGGAGCACAGGGACTGGACTCCTGCCCGGACTCTGAGGAGCACAGGGACTGGACTCCTGCCGGGACTCTGAGGAGCACAGGGACTGGACTCCTGCTGGGACTCTGAGGAGCACAGGGACTGGACTCCTGCTGGGACTCTGAGGAGCACAGGGACTGGACTCCTGCTTGGACTCTGAGGAGCACAGGGACTGGACTCCTGCTGGGACTCTGAGGAGCACAGGGACTGGACTCCTGCTGGGACTCTGAGGAGCACAGGGACTGGCCTCCTGCTGGGACTCTGAGGAGCACAGGGACTGGACTCCTGCTGGGACTCTGAGGAGCACAGGGACTGGACTCCTGCTTGGACTCTGAGGAGCACAGGGACTGGACTCCTGCTGGGACTCTGAGGAGCACAGGGACTGGACTCCTGTTAGTGCCCAGAGTCAGAACTAAACATGGGGAGGCTGCTTTTCAGATTCATGCTGCTAAAATCTGGAACAATCTTCCTGAAGATGTGAGACAGGCCTCCTCTCTGACAATGTTTAAAACCAGGTTAAAGGCAGTTCTGTTTAGCTGTGCATACAACTGAGGGATTTTATATTTTTATCTTTCTTTTTAATGTTCTGTGATTATTTATGATTTTAATCTCTATCTTGTTCAGCACTTTGAGTTGCCTTGTGTATGAATTGTGCTATACAAATAAACTTGCCTTGCCTTGCCTTTAATTGCGTGTGTTAGCGAGCAGCAGATGCAAAGGCCATCTGACCGAACAGAGGAACCGCTGCATGTGATTGTTCTGCACTTGATTTATTCCAACAAAGAGGCCAGACGACTCGATGGCGTTCCCTGCAGTGTTTTGGAGTCGTGGCGAGAAACGAGTGCATGTGCTCTGGTCCTCTCAGACTTTCTCACTCTCAGTTTTGTAACAGGCAGATTGGAAGTTTAGAAGCAAAGTTAGTGGAAAACACGTCCCAGCCCCTAGTGCTATGTGTTGGGACTACGGTTTTGTTTTTAAATCTGTTGTAAAAGCAGCAATATGTAAGATTGTCATGTTATGTCGAGGGCCCTAATCTGTCAAAAGGCATAAATAAACCAGGTTCTTTTTGAATACTTAATATCTCGTCATGATTCTCAAACCATTAATGACAAAACGAGAAATAAAACGAGGATTTCTATCGGGGCCTTGGTGAAAAAGATGTTATATGGGTCATATATTAGTTGTTGACAAAACTCAGATATTATGGTCCCAGCTGGATTTATCTGCATATCTGGCAACCTGAGTCAGGGAGAGTGGGAGAGGCTGCAGTACCACTTTTGGCCAGATGTTTATACTGCTCCTTAAACTAAAAACATTCAGAGGAAGTTGAGACAAAGCAGACAATAGATACATATCTAAAATCAAAAAGAAGTAAAATCTCAATCAAAAAAATAACTCAAAATTAAAGTTGTTTTAACAGTGCTTATCAGTTTTAATCCATTTCTGGGTCGGGGGGGTGGCAATATTTGAAAACTGAACCAGAGTGGTCAGACCGGTTTGGAAGCAACACTGAATAGTCATTTTTTTAATTCACATTTTACATTAACATCAAATCTCCCAGGCCTTATGTCTCTTGAACTTACAAAAACCACGAAGTTTAAATTTATCTATTCACCCAATACCAACTCCCAAATATACTTCAGCAGAAAGATACTTTGTAAAGTTTCAATCGCGGTGTCCTTGGTCAGTACTTTAGGGCAGGGGTTCCCAAAGTTTTTAGCCCGCGACCCCCATCCTAAATGCGCTGTTCCCCCACAACCCCCCACCTCAACTGACATTCCCGTCAATGAGCATATATTTCCTAGTAACGCTTTATAGAGACTTGCTCCACTACTGAGATGCACTGTCCAGCCCAAAAAAGGAGGCTTGCGTATTTTTACTCACGTAGTGACACCTTGATGGGCTTGGTGGGCTCCCTTTTTAGCAGAAGTGGAGCGCATTTCTCGCGGCTCGCCTTCACTGTTCTCTGACTGCGGTAAAGTGGCCCGGCTTTTCGTAGTCAGTGGTAAGAAAGGGTCCGCATATTAAAAGTGGATGGCCGCTTTCTGCTGTTTCTTTATGCGGTTCATCCCCGCGGCTTCCATCCATCCATCCATTTTCTACCCTTTAATCCATTTCTGGGTCAGGGGGGTGGCAGTCAGAGATGCACCCAAGTCTCATAGCACCAGCCCCTCACTGACCCTCTGCAGGTGGTGAGTCCACAGGAGGACGGCTGCTCTGAGTGTGAGCATAGCCTTGATCTTTCAGTGGGGGCTTTTGGGCAAAGTGGGGTTAAGGACACAACGACAGCAGTCATCAGTGGGAGTCGGTGGAGAAGGTGTAGAGGTGGGGATCCCCGCGGCTTCTCTTTCCAAAGTTACTATAAGTAACAGCATAAACCGGCCACGCGCTTTACTGTGCGGACCTCTTTACCTTTGACTCTGAAAAGCCGGGCCTCTTTACCGCGCTGTTCTACCGCTGCCCTCTCTCCCTCTCTTCGCACCACCAGCCTGACCTCTGGACTTTTTAACGTAGAAAAGAAACATATTTTTGTGTGCACTTACAAATTATCCAACGGCGCGTGGGGTAAGATTTTGGTCCACTGCTTTTTTAACCCAATCTCATTATAATTTGTCCTTGTGCTTTGATCCCGTCGTAACTTTGGCCTGATGCGGTGGAGAAATGAGGAGATCCCAGAGTTTGGCCGCCCTCCAAACCCCACAGTGACATGTTTGACCGGCAGTCGCTCAGTAAGATAAATGATTGTTCTGTAAGACTTTGTGAAGTCTGCAGCATATTTTTTTTACACTCTTAAAGACGTCTTCAGCCTCGGCGGTGGTTAGTCGGGGTGAGACTGTCGCCCCACGGCCATTGGGACTCAGAAATAGCAGCTGAAATACTGTAGCGCTCTTGAGATTGTTTTGTGAATACATATTGAAACTTGTCCTCTCGAGCAGGGTATGGCGACGTAAGTGTACAGTTTAATTGTATAGCACTTCGAATCCAAGGCTAGTCAAAGTGCAGCACAGAAAAAGATACAATACAAAGCTGTCATTGTGTAGACTTTATTTCTGTATTTAATTTTCCCTGTGGTTTAATTTCAGTTTTACCTTCAGTCTAACCCGCCCTGATGTGTTCCACCCCTGTCTCTTTGTCTCTATTTGTACCTGTGCTCCTCTCCCCCTTGTTCATCGTACTGTCTTTGTCCCGGTCCCTGCGTTATGTTGGTTTTTTGGACTTGGACTGGACTTGTTTTATCATTACCTGCATTGTGGGTCCTCATTCATCTCACCTCATGACAAAGGCATTCAAATCATCACTGACTGGTTGCCTCGCTTTTATAAGTGTATTAAACAGGATCCCGTTCTCGCTTGCCCGGAGCTGCCTTGCTCTGAGCCAGACTCATCGTCAGCCTGTTCTTATTTTAAATAAACTACGTTTACTACACAGCATGTGTACAATGATTTTTGTTACTCAGAACGTTACTACTCATACAAATAATATTTCTAATATCAATAATGACAATAAAACAGCAGCAGCAGATACATGACTTCTCTTCATGACAGAGACAGACCCTCTGCTGCTGCTGCTCCTCGTCTCCTGATTGGTTGAAGCCCGCGTCAAAGCTTCAAAAGCTCAGCTTTGCTCAGCTTCAGCTTCAGAGGGATTGTTTTGATACGCGAGCGTTTCGCGCGTCAAAAGCTTCAAGTGAGCGCGTATTACGTGCAACTTTTGAAGCTTTTGACGCGCGCCAAGTGACGCCGGGCCCCTCGGCTTCACCTGACGCGCTTCACCATTCACTTTCAATGGAAACCTGACGCTTTTGACGCCGAAGTTAAGTCCGGTGTGAACGCCCCTTCAGGAATGCCAAAAGGTTTATTTAATGACAGAAAATAGAATAGTTCCCAAAGGCTTTCCCGTGGCTATGCTAGTAACAGTTAGGCTCGTAACAGATAGGCTAGTAACAGTTAGGCTAGTAACAGTTAGGCTAGTAACAGTTAGGCTAGTAACAGTTAGGCTAGTAACAGTTAGGCTAGTAACAGTTAGGCTAGTAACAGTTAGGCTAGTAACAGATAGGCTAGTAACAGTTAGGCTAGTAACAGTTAGGCTAGTAACAGTTAGGCTAGTAACAGTTAGGCTCGTAACAGATAGGCTAGTAACAGTTAGGCTAGTAACAGTTAGGCTCGTAACAGATAGGCTAGTAACAGTTAGGCTAGCAACAGTTAGGCTAGTAACAGTTAGGCTAGTAACAGTTAGGCTAGTAACAATTAGGCTCGTAACAGTTAGGCTAGTAACAGTTAGGCTAGTAACAGATAGGCTAGTAACAGATAGGCTAGTAACAGTTAGGCTAGTAACATTTAGGCTAGTAACAGTTAGGCTAGTAACAGTTAGGCTAGTAACAGTTATGCTAGTAACAGTTAGGCTAGTAACAGATAGGCTAGTAACAGATAGGCTAGTAACAGATAGGCTAGTAACAGTTAGGCTAGTAACAGATAGGCTAGTAACAGTTAGGCTAGTAACAGTTAGGCTAGTAACAGTTAGGCTAGTAACAGTTAGGCTAGTAACAGTTAGGCTAGTAACAGATAGGCTAGTAACAGATAGGCTAGTAACAGATAGGCTAGTAACAGTTAGGCTAGTAACAGTTAGGCTAGTAACAGTTAGGCTAGTAACAGATAGGCTAGTAACAGTTAGGCTAGTAACAATTAGGCTAGTAACAGTTAGGCTAGTAACAGTTAGGCTAGTAACAGTTATGCTAGTAACAGTTAGGCTAGTAACAGATAGGCTCGTAACAGTTAGGCTAGTAACAGATAGGCTAGTAACAGATAGGCTAGTAACAGATAGGCTAGTAACAGTTAGGCTAGTAACAGTTAGGCTAGTAACAGTTAGGCTCGTAACAGTTAGGCTAGTAACAGTTATGCTAGTAACAGTTAGGCTAGTAACAGTTAGGCTAGTAACAGTTATGCTAGTAACAGTTAGGCTAGTAACAGATAGGCTCGTAACAGTTAGGCTAGTAACAGATAGGCTAGTAACAGATAGGCTAGTAACAGATAGGCTAGTAACAGTTAGGCTAGTAACAGATAGGCTAGTAACAGATAGGCTAGTAACAGATAGGCTAGTAACAGTTAGGCTAGTAACAGTTAGGCTAGTAACAGTTATGCTAGTAACAGTTAGGCTAGTAACAGATAGGCTAGTAACAGTTAGGCTCGTAACAGTTAGGCTAGTAACAGATAGGCTAGTAACAGTTAGGCTAGTAACAGTTAGGCTAGTAACAGTTAGGCTCGTAACAGTTAGGCTAGTAACAGTTATGCTAGTAACAGTTAGGCTAGTAACAGTTAGGCTAGTAACAGTTATGCTAGTAACAGTTAGGCTAGTAACAGATAGGCTCGTAACAGTTAGGCTAGTAACAGATAGGCTAGTAACAGATAGGCTAGTAACAGATAGGCTAGTAACAGTTAGGCTAGTAACAGATAGGCTAGTAACAGTTAGGCTAGTAACAGTTAGGCTAGTAACAGTTAGGCTCGTAACAGTTAGGCTAGTAACAGATAGGCTAGTAACAGATAGGCTAGTAACAGTTAGGCTAGTAACAGTTAGGCTAGTAACAGTTAGGCTAGTAACAGTTAGGCTCGTAACAGTTAGGCTAGTAACAGATAGGCTAGTAACAGATAGGCTAGTAACAGTTAGGCTAGTAACAGTTAGGCTAGTAACAGTTAGGCTAGTAACAGATAGGCTAGTAACAGTTAGGCTTGTAACAGTTAGGCTAGTAACAGATAGGCTAGTAACAGATAGGCTAGTAACAGTTAGGCTAGTAACAGTTAGGCTAGTAGCAGTTATGCTAGTAACAGTTAGGCTAGTAACAGTTAGGCTAGTAACAGATAGGCTAGTAACAGATAGGCTAGTAACAGTTAGGCTAGTAACAGTTAGGCTAGTAGCAGTTATGCTAGTAACAGTTAGGCTAGAAACAGGTTAGTAACAGTTAGGCTAGTAACAGTTAGGCTAGTAACACTTAGGCTAGTAACTTCCAAACTATAACTCTGGAACTGCATGAAAACTTAACAAAGAATCCTGAACATCAGCGGTGAGTGACCCAAACATAAACTTAACCTAAATCCATAATTCCATCCTCTGCAAATGTTCTTAAAATGTTTTTCGCGATCGCTTTTTCTCGCATTAAAACAGTATTTTTGTCATGAAAACCTGAACAGACACTTCTGAAAACCTCTGTGCACGTGAATGTATATGTATAATGTATTCTCCCATTAACATTTAATTGTGTTATTGATTGGTATTTGCGTTTCTTGAGTGTGGCTAGCTCCATTCAAATCAATGGAGCGTTCTCCTGCTGCTGTGAGGAGCTGTGTAATAACTTAATAAAAATGTGTTCCCTTCTGAAATAGAGTTAATAATGTAATTTTAGCTACCACCACCATCCCTCTCAGTCCCTGCTCAGTCTGTGATTTTTTTTTGTTGGACATTATTTGTTGGGCTCTGCATTTTGAGCCTTTCCGCTGTCAAAAAATAAATGAAAACGAGATAAAAAATAAATTGTCATGAGTAGCATCCGACTTCTCCCTCTGATTTCCTCGATTCTCTCCGGGCGCCGCGGTAACCACGACTGTAGCTCATAGACGACTTCCAGGGGCGATGTTTTGTGCTGAAGTAAAAGTTTTAAAAAAGTTATCCGAGCAGGTTTTTCACTCCATAAAAAAAACCTGCGAATCCAACTGGGAGCTGTTTCTGTACTCGATCTACATTTAGCTTTTGGGAAGCAGCCCGAGCTCCCCCTTCCCCCCCCAAAAAAGTGCTGATTCACACTGCGGTTGTTGTGCGTCCCAACAGACAGACACCAACACACATACGCACGTTCGCCGGTATCCGCTAGCAACTTCCAGCCCTGCCCCGCGTCGGCATCTGGAAGGCCGCGCCTCGGATGCAAATTGGCCTAACGTGATTTTTGTCCCTGCTCCGCTACGACATGCTGCTGGATTAAAGTGCTGCTATTAAAGCGACGGGAGCTTAGTTGTGTTTTGCCCCAAAAGAGAGAAAGCCACTGGGGGTTTAGCGTCAGAGCGATACTTCAGCAGAGGATTTTGATAAATACATTGGCTCCGCACTGAAACTCGTTCGTGATCCCATAAAGTACTCTCTCTGTGTATGTGTGTGTGTGTGTGTGTGTGTGTGTGTGTGTGTGTGTGTGTGTGTGTGTGTGTGTGTGTGTGTGTGTGTGTGTGTGTGTGTGTGTGTGTGTGTGTGTGTGTGTGTGTGTGTGTGTGTGTGTGTGTGTGTGTGTGTGTGTGTGTGTGTGTGTGTGTGTGTGAGTGTGTGTGGGTGGTAGGTAGGTAGGCAGGTAAAAGATATGAAATTAAATACTTGATATAAAGACAATATGTACGATTTTCATGTCAAGTCCCTAATATTTCAAAAGATGTCAACAAACCGTGCTCTGTTGGACTTCTTTAACTGATAAGTGTTGTACAACCAAGATATTTGAATTTCAACTTTATTTTTACAGCGCCTACATCTTGATAGTGTTTTAATTTTGATGTCCCGCCCTCCACCGTTTTACCAATCAGAAAGCCCATGACCCGGGTTGCCAGAACTAACCGCGTCGAGTTAATCTCACTGGTAAAGCGTGGCCACATGTAGAACTAAAAAAGGTCTCTTTATAATTCTCAAATCATCAACAACAAAACAAGGAATAAAACCAGGATTTCTCTCTTTGTGAAAAAGGTGTTAGTTATAGATTTATTGTTGACAAAACTCTATTCAGATGTTATGATCCCAGCTGGATTTGTCTGAATATCTGGCAACATGAGTCAGGTAGAGTGGAGGAGGTTGCAGTACCACTTTTGGCCACATTTTTACACACTGCTCCTTTAAAGGGGCTAACAATAAATTCAATTCAATGTATTTTTGTATAGGCCTAAATCACAACAGTAGTTATTTCCCTGTCTCTATCTCTATCTCACTCTCTTTCTGTCTCTCTCTCTATCTCACTCTCTTTCTGTCTCTATCTCTATCTCACTCTCTTTCTGTCTCTCTCTCTATCTCACTCTCTTTCTGTCTCTCTCTCTATCTCACTCTCTTTCTGTCTCTCTCTCTATCTCACTCTCTTTCTGTCTCTCTCTCTATCTCACTCTCTTTCTGTCTCTATCTCTATCTCACTCTCTTTCTGTCTCTCTCTCTATCTCACTCTCTTTCTGTCTCTCTCTCTATCTCACTCTCTTTCTGTCTCTATCTCTATCTCACTCTCTTTCTGTCTCTCTCTCTATCTCACTCTCTTTCTGTCTCTCTCTCTATCTCACTCTCTTTCTGTCTCTCTCTCTATCTCACTCTCTTTCTGTCTCTATCTCTATCTCACTCTCTTTCTGTCTCTCTCTCTATCTCACTCTCTTTCTGTCTCTCTCTCTATCTCACTCTCTTTCTGTCTCTATCTCTATCTCACTCTCTTTCTGTCTCTATCTCTATCTCACTCTCTTTCTGTCTCTCTCTCTATCTCACTCTCTTTCTGTCTCTATCTCTATCTCACTCTCTTTCTGTCTCTCTCTCTATCTCACTCTCTTTCTGTCTCTCTATCTATCTCACTCTCTCTCTGTCTCTCTGTCTATCTCACTCTCTTTCTGTCTCTCTCTCTATCTCACTCTCTTTCTGTCTCTCTCTCTATCTCACTCTCTTTCTGTCTCTCTCTCTATCTCACTCTCTCTCTGTCTCTCTGTCTATCTCACTCTCTTTCTGTCTCTCTCTCTATCTCACTCTCTCTCTGTCTCTCTGTCTATCTCACTCTCTTTCTGTCTCTCTCTCTATCTCACTCTCTCTCTGTCTCTCTCTCTATCTCACTCTCTTTCTGTCTCTCTCTCTATCTCACTCTCTCTCTGTCTCTCTGTCTATCTCACTCTCTTTCTGTCTCTCTCTCTATCTCACTCTCTTTCTGTCTCTCTCTCTATCTCACTCTCTTTCTGTCTCTCTGTCTCTAACTCACTCTCTTTCAGTCTCTCTGTCTCTATCTCACTCTCTTTCTGTCTCTCTGTCTCTAACTCACTCTCTTTCAGTCTCTCTGTCTCTATCTCACTCTCTTTCTGTCTTTATCTCACTCTGTTTCTGTTTCTCTGTCTGTCTCTATCTGACTCTTTTTCTGTCTCTCATGCTCTCTCACTTTTTTCCTCTATATCTCACTCTCTGTCTGTCTCTATCTCCATCCCTTTCTCTCTCGCTCTCTCTCTCTCTGTCTCTCTCTCTATCTCACTCTCTTTCTGTCTCTCTTTCTCTCTCTCTCTCTCTCTATCTCACTCTATTTCTGTCTCTCTCTTTATCTCTCTCTCTCTCTCTATCTCACTCTATTTCTGTCTCTCTCTTTATCTCACTCTCTTTCTGTCTCTCTCTCTATCTCACTCTCTTTCACTCTCTCTCTCTCTCTATCTCACTCTCTTTCTGTCTCTCTATCTCTATCTGACTCTGTTTCTGTCTCTCATGCTCTCTCACTTTTTTCCTCTATATCTCTCTCTCTGTCTGTCTCTATCTCCATCTCTTTCTCTCTCTCTCTGTCTCTCTCTCTTTTGCATAGCCCTAAATCACCACAGTATAGTGTTTTTGTTGTCAAATGTCGAGTGTCCTGCGATACTATTTGGAACGTACGGTTTGAGAACACTTCCGCAGTTGTGAGAGTGTGAGAGGGCAGAATCAGGAGCGACTTCTTTGGGAGCGGGAGGAGAGGGAGGGAGGCGGTTGTCATGGAAACAGGTCGAGAAGGATGTAGTTCAGATTCATTGATTGACTGCGGAACCTTCCGCAGTCAACCATTGGTTTTGTATTTCTTTATTCCGTCATTTTTTTTGACACGTTTCACAGCTTTCACATTTTCAACAATTTCCACAAGTTATACATCAAAACGTTCCACATGTTTGGGAGATTATTGCTATTACTTTTGGGACTTCAGCGATTTCCGGTTTTTCCGCAATCGGACAAAAATCTGCATTGAGAATTCTGCAATGCATTTTAATAGGCCCATGCATTTTAATAGGACTTCAGCTCTTTCAGACATTTCTACAGTTTCAATGATTCAACAGTTTCAAGGATTCAACAGTTTCAAGGATTTCAGCAGTTTCAAGATTTCAAGAGTTTCAAGGACTTCAACAGTTTCAAGGACTTCAGCAGTTTCAAGGACTTCAGCAGTTTCAAGGACTTCAGCAGTTTCAAGGACTTCAGTGTAATCATGCAACCTAATAGGGTTTTTTCCATGTAAACCAGTATAATGCAACTTAATAGGGATTTTTCCATGTAAACCAGTATAATGCAACTTAATAGGGATTTTTCCATGTAAACCAGTATAATGCAACTTAATAGGGTTTTTTCATGTAAACCAGTATAATGCAACTTAATAGGGGTTTTTTCCATGTAAACCAGTATAATGCAACTTAATAGGGGTTTTTACATGTAAACCAGTATAATGCAACTTAATAGGGTTTTTTCCATGTAAACCAGTATAATGCAACTTAATAGGGTTTTTTCCATGTAAACCAGTACAATGCAACTTAATAGGGATTTTTCCATGTAAACCAGTATAATGCAACTTAATGGGGATTTTTCCATGTAAACCAGTATAATGCAACTTAATGGGGATTTTTCCATGTAAACCAGTATTATGCAACTTAATAGGGATTTTTCCATGTAAACCAGTATAATGCAACTTAATAGGGATTTTTCCATGTAAACCAGTATAATGCAACTTAATGGGGATTTTTCCATGTAAACCAGTATTATGCAACTTAATAGGGGTTTTTACATGTAAACCAGTATAATGGAACTTAATAGGGGTTTTTACATGTAAACCAGTATAATGCAACTTAATAGGGATTTTTACATGTAAACCAGTATAATGCAACTTAATAGGGATTTTTCCATGTAAACCAGTATAATGCAACTTAATAGGGTTTTTTACATGTAAACCAGTATAATGCAACTTAATAGGGATTTTTCCATGTAAACCAGTATAATGCAACTTAATAGGGTTTTTTACATGTAAACCAGTATAATGCAACTTAATAGGGGTTTTTACATGTAAACCAGTATAATGGAACTTAATAGGGGTTTTTACATGAAAACCAGTATAAAGGATAACAGTTTAAAGGATATCAGGAGCTTCAAATACTTCAGGAGTTTCAAAGATGTTTAAAGTATTTTAACAGTTTCAAGGATTTCAAGGATTTTTCAGCTAAATTCCACATTAGATCTGTTCCGCAGTCAATCGCAATGGCTTCAGCCATTGCAACGGTTTCTAGTTATTACTGTGGTTTATCAGGAATTTAGTCCACTCCGACATTCCAGCAGTTACGGGCTCCCTGAAGTCGGATAACATGAGGCGTGCGGATGGATGCAGAGATTATTCAAGCTCCCCTCAAGCAAATGTATTGGAACGTGGTAAAAAATGCACGTCTCTAATCCGTATCAACTTCACAGCAGTTTATGCAGATTTAAACCAGCATACGTTAGCTAGTAGTCGCATCATTCACTTTAGCGCCGATGGTAAAGAAGAGTTGGTTCATTCTCAGCAGCTCCTCTCATTAATGCCATTGAGGCGTTTCGGAAATACGTTCTGTCGACAATCTGAGAGCGTTCAGATTCTTCAGGGCCTGCACGGTATTGGTGTGACATGTTAACAAGAATAAATCTATTTGAAATATTACTTTTTCCGAAATTGCACTCAACTCATTATTAGTATAGAATTGATTCAATTAACTTGTTTTGTAGTTCTGTGTTTTGGGTTCTTTTCATTTTGTCCACATTATAGATAGTAGTAGTAATCTTTATTTATATACCGCCTTTTCACTGCAGATCTGAGTCTCAAAGCGGTTTACAATTGTTATTTTTTGGGCACTTGTCTCTCACTCCACACAGAGATGGGAGCGGGGCCAGTACAGGAGGCACATGCCAGAACTATTGTACATATTTTTAGTGGTAGGGGAAACCGGAGTACCCGGAGGAAACCTACGCAGACACGGGGAGAACATGCAAACTCCACTCAGAAAGGCCCTGGTCCGACCGGAATTCGAACCCAGGACCTTCTTGCTGAGAGGCGAGAGTGCTATCCACTCAGCCACCGTGCCGCCCCGTGCCAATCTATAACGTGCCACATTGAATTGAATTTATTGTTAGCCCCTTTAAAGGAGCAGTGTGTAAAAATGTGGCCAAAAGTGGTACTGCAACCTCCTCCACTCTACCTGACTCATGTTGCCAGATATTCAGACAAATCCAGCTGGGATCATAACATCTGAATAGAGTTTTGTCAACAATAAATCTATAACTAACACCTTTTTCACAAAGAGAGAAATCCTGGTTTTATTCCTTGTTTTGTTGTTGATGATTTGAGAATCATAAAGAGACCTTTTTTAGTTCTACATGTGGCCACGCTTTACCAGTGAGATTAACTCGACGCGGTTAGTTCTGGCAACCCGGGTCATGGGCTTTCTGATTGGTAAAACGGTGGAGGTAGATAGGTAGTAAATAGATAGACACTTTATTGATCCCTGTCGTAAAGAAAATGCAGGTGTCCAGCAGTAGCAGAAACACATCCATTGAAAAAAAAAATATCTATAATACATCTTTATAAAAAGCTAACAAAAGTATTAAAATAAAAAAACAGCACTTTAGGTCATAGCAGCAGAGGTCAAGTAGCCGCTTGGTTCAGACCTCTTTCTCTGCTCTGGTCCAAAGTAAAATGCTGAATGCTCTGTTAGCATTTATCATAGAGTTAGCATTTCTGAACAATACCGGTGTTATCATAGCTTGGTCGTACCACACCATAGTACAAATTACATTTCATACTAAGGTCTGGAGGCGCTCCATTGAGCTTCGTTAACAGGTGGGAGGGGCTAACTCCTTTTGCAGATTGAAACGATTGGATCTGAGTTTACCGTGACGTATGTAGTGCGCCCGAGTCCGTCGTTAGCATTTAGCATTTAGCCTAGCCTTCTCCTTTGCTGTTAACGGAGCCCGTGGGGAGTAGCGCCACAATTTTTTCCAGCAATTACATTTGCTAAACATTACTCTTGTTCTGGCTTCAATTTCTTGATAGAACAAGACCGGATAAAATTTTTCGCCATTACCAAACTACAACCTGCCCGTTCAACGCAAACTCTTGACATCACCCACAACTAACTACAACACCCACCTCCCATGCTCTCTGATTGGCCGGTCAAAATTCAACCGATTGTATTCGTTAACACAGGGACCAGACCCAGACGTTACACACAGTGAAATGATGATTAAGCGGAGTGTACGGGTGGATAAGGCCAGGCTAGTGTTATCAAGGAGGCCAAAACATCTTCTGGTTCACGGAAATTGACCAAACCGTGACTAAACCAGGACAAAACCCAGCAGCAAAAGTTTGACCCCAAAGTATTTCGAGACCATTGCTTGGCGTGCGATGTGGCAGCTGCGGCGTTGGCCTCGCCTTGACACGTCGCGATGGGGAGCGGGTGGGACAGCCCTTCACTTTCGCTGCTCCACTTTTCGGAACAAGTGACAAACGGCGCTGACAGGAAGCCAGAATTAGTGACAGTAATGATATGCCCGTGTCAGACCACAAGAAGTCTTCATCCAAATCTGAAGCGGGGAGATGGATCCGGCCTCTTCGGGAAGCCATTAGAGTTAGTCATAGTTGGAGGGGGCATTTTTCCTTTTCTTCTGCTAATGATTTCCACTTAAGTCGCGTACTGGGGGCGCATTAACCACCTGGCAGAGAGCAGGAGACAAGCAGGACCCGAGGACTGGGAGTAAGTAGTGCTGACGTAGAGCCGTGCTTATCCACCCGAAGTCATTAAGGCTCAATGATCGACACGAGCAAAAACAATTGGAGGTTCACTGCAAATCCAGACACACTGCAAAACCAAGCTCTTCGAATAATCAATCAAAATGATAAATTATGAGGTAATAATTGCTGCAATCGAGTGGTTTTTGTCTCATTATGACTGTGTTAAAACAAATGGAGCCAATTCATCCATTCTTACTTCACTTTACTACTAATGGATTACTTTATTGTCTCATTCAAAGAGAGACATTTTTTGTATCTTTTTAAAAACACAATCATTTTGCTTCGTCCCATTGTTTAATCTTGTTTTAATGCAGTCAGAATGTCCTCATAAATAGATCAATCTCGCCAAATTTTTGACTGATATGCAATTTTTTTTGGACCGGTCCCTCACTGTCATGATTAAAGCCGGTGGACTTTTAAATTATACATTAAATGCAAAATACTACTTATTAGAGCTTCTGAATTGAAATAATTGTATTGTAAGTAACAGTAAGTCATACACTTTACTTTTGGAAACATGACTTGGCAGAATGAACCGTGTGGCTTCAATGTAAAGAACGCGTACAGGCATAGAAAGGCATGAACATAAGGCCTATTCACAGTCCAATGTATGAGACAGTCTATTTATGTACTGTACGAAGGATGCCTCTGTAAGCGGTTTTCAAGAACAGGTATATTTAAAACTCCATAAAATACTGTCTATAGCAAGCAATAATAGTTCTCTTCTCCTGTATAAACTTTGTCATCTCGCAACCGCCGTGACCGCTCGCTACATCCGTCAAAACACGATCCGTGGGAGAAGTGAGCTTGATAAGGTTAATTGAACGTTCTCTGCTTTTCACACAATCCCTGAACTTCCGTCAACAGGAGAAAAAAAGAAAAGCTAATTAGCGTATAGCGTTTAGATTGGTGGCTTTCCGCTTACAATGGAAAAACAGACAGGTGTCATTTTTGCTTAAAACAATAGTTTACACACCAGAAAGTCTCATTCCAGCCCTGTTTACACACTACGATAATTGTAGAGCTACACACCTGAACCTAAGCCACAGAATTATCTCGGCAGCAGTGGCGGTCAACTGATGTAATGGCATTCTAAACCACTAGATGTCGCCAGAATACTCCAACTCGCTACTGGGGCGTGTTCGAGACTTGGATGCTTTTATACCACTGGCGCAGAGTGACGTCACACATCACTCCAGAGCCAATGGAAAGCCCGGGCACAAATTTCACATGTAGTGCCACCGAAAATGTAGAGAGGGCGCCACACAGACGGGTTTAGGCTCAAACGTGAGATTGTATCTATTTTGCACAAAAGTCTCACATCCATAATTATCCACTATGTTGCCTCTGTACTTGCCTGAAATAAGTACATAAATAAATAAGGTTAAATGAACGCACTGGACTTGATTCGTTGGCAACTTGAACGTAGCACAACTTCAAAACAAGCCAGTTTCAATCCAATACCATATCCGTCCATGTTCCTTGAAGGATAATCAATTTACATACTTGCAGATCCAACAACTCTCTCTCTCTCTCTCTCTCGAAGCATTGCCTGCATATCCAAACGCAATCGCACATACTTTACTTTGATTCAAAAATACCCCCAGCGAGCAAAACACTAGCATTTTGAAAGCGACTCTATTTTTACGCCATCAATACCTGTATTTTTCCAATAGTCCCCGCGGCACTTTTCCCTCTTGTGAGTGGATCCAAAGCTACAATCCCGGGTCCCACCATATGTGTTTGTTGTGTCTTCTTCTCTCATTAAATCTGGGTTGGGAGTCGGCGCCTGCAGAAGCTAATGTTTTATTTATGGCAAAGATGTCGACAGTGCGAGTCTCCAGCTTCTCCCGGTTTTTGATCTCCCTTTCATTAGAGGATGTTCAATATTTATCAGAGCTCTCTCCCCATTATTCTGGATGGTTCCGCCGCCGCCGCCGCCGCATTCTTACGACACGCGTTTGTCGACGGATCGGCGCAAATCACCGAGACCTGGACGGTTTCTGTTCTGGGAAAGTGGTGATCTGTCTCTCTCTCCGTCTTTGATACTCTCTCTGTCTCTATCTCTCTCTCTATCTCACTCTCTTTCTTTGTCTTTGATACTCTCTCTGTCCCTATCTCTCTCTGACACCAACTCTTTCTCTCTCTCTATCTCACTCTCTCTCTTTGTCTTTGTCTCTATCTCTCTCTGACTATCTCTCTGTCTCTCTCTCTATCTCACTCTGTCTCTATCGCTGTCTATCTCTAGCTCACTCTCTATCTCTGTTTCTCTCACACTCTCTCTCTGTCTCTATCACTGTCTCTCTCTCTATCTCACTCTGTCTCCCACTCTCTGCCTGTCTCTCTCTCTGTCGCTATCGCTGTCTCTCTATCTCACTCTCTGTCTCTCTCTGACTCTATTGTGTCTCTCTATCTCACTCTCTGTCTGTCTCTCTCTCAGTCTCTGTCTGCCTCTATCTCTCTCTCTCACTCTGTCTGTCTTTCTCTCTATCTCACTCCCTGTCTCTATCGCTGTCTCTCTATGTCTGTCTCTCTCTGACTAGTGTTCTCTTTATCTCACTCGCTGTCTGTCTTTATCTCTCTCTATCTCACTCTCTGTCTCTGACTCTCTGTCTTACTCTCTCTGTCTGTGTCTTCCTGTGTGTCTCTCTCTCTCGATCTCACTCTCCGTCTCTGACTCTTTGTCTTTCATTCCCTCTTTTTTTTTTCTCTCTCTCTCTCACTCTTTGCCTGTCTCTGTCTCTCTAACTCTCTGTGTGTCTCTCTCTCTGTTTCTCTCTCACCCTCTGTCTCTGACTCTCTGCCTGTCATTCTCTTTCTCTCTCTCCCTCGGTGTGTCTCTCTCTCTGTCTGTGTCTCCTTCTGGCAAGGCAAGTTTATTTGTATAAACTGTCTGTCTGTGTGTCTCTCTCTCTCTCACCCTCTGTCTCTCTGCCTGTCATTCTCTGTCTCTCTCTCTCTCAGACTCTCTCTCTCTATTTATAAACTTCAGGCAGAGGGACTGAGATTACGAGCCTCATCAAAATCCATCCTCCAATTTTCTCGTGCCACCATTTAAATTTGGAAATTCAATCTGATATTTTTAACTAGCTTGAATGTCCGAGAGCAGCTACGGCGTCTGATTATTTGGGTTTGAAGTCGCCCGATATTATTATCCGGTCTCAGACTTTTCCGTTTTAATTTAGATGCGCCTCAGATTTCTCCTCTTGTGGAACCACAGGCGTTCGACAAGTTCAAGCTTCTGCTCCACCTGGAATCGTTTCTCCTGTCTAGTTTTATTGGACGAAAATCAAAATAATAAAGATTTCTGGTAAAAACACGAGACTCATGTCAGGTGAGAATTGATTTACTCCAGTTGTTATTCTTTTTCAGTCTCGGGGGATGTCCATGAATGTTGTTAAATGTCCAGGTTTGATTGTCTATTGTGCAAGGCAAGGCAAGTTTATTTGTATAGCACAATTCATACACAAGGCAATTCAAAGTGCTGAACGAAACAAGAAAGCATTT
>OZ035844.1:20210344-20220344 GCA_964034765.1 Knipowitschia caucasica
ATTTAAGCGATCAGCGCTTTGTGCGGGCATCTATCATAAAGGCCGAGAGCTGCTGCTGCTGCTGGTTATGTCTCCTCTCCTCTGTAGGAAGGATGACAGAGGGCAGATGAATGTGATCTAAAACAATTTCTTGACTAAGGAAGCAGCGAGTGTGTGCAAGGATTTAATATTTTTCTTAGTAAGAAATGTTTGAAGATTGATTTTTATATAATTTTGCTACTCCCCAGAAAACTACTCACATTTTATAATGGAAATTCCAAATTATAGATTTTTTATCAGTCAATTCATTGATTTTCAACTGTGCACGGAAAAATCTCCAATGGACATAGGAAGTTTGTTGTAACAATACATGTTTGTCTCACTGTCTGAGATTAATCTTCTGACTGTAGAAAGTCATATAAATAAGCTAAATATAATGCATCTCAATACTGAGGCACTGAGCCAATAGAAATAATTTTGTAAAAATAAGCAAATTATTTAGTAACCATAAGTCCTTTTTAAGGTTAACGTTAAAGTGTATTTGCCATTTTCAGTAAAACTATATTGGAATACTTGTGCAAGAGTACCTCACATAACAGATACACACCATAGCTCTTGCCACAGTAGTGGTATTTGCATAGTATACTGTTTTCTCCCCTGCATTTGACCCATCCTTCTGATGCCACCAGGGCTTCTCCCACTCTCTAGTGGGGGGAGCAGTGCGTCGCCAAAGCGAGGTGCAAATGACCTGTCGATCAGTGTCAGTCTTCTCTTAAATCCATGAAGAACACACATTTCAATTCGGGCGTTCTGCTCTCCCAAAATTCCATCCGATGGGCGGGGGAGCGACTGAATTTTGCGTTGCATTATGGGTAACACTTGCCTTCGCAACTTCCGGTTCTCTCTGCCCGGCGCATTTTCTCTAAATGGTTGAGTGTTTTCGTCATTTTCTGTTGAATCCGGTTTTATCATGGGCTTCAAGTGTGCCGCCGCTAATTGTCGATCTAACAGCAATAAACACACACAGCCGTTTTCGTTCACTCTGCTCGCTGTCATCTTCTTCTAAATCTTCATAAACACCATCCGCTGAACTAGCAACAACAATTACTCCTTTCGTTTTCCCACACTGCAAATACCCTTTCGCTTCAACCTTTTGAAGCGGCACGGTGGCTGAGTGGATAGCACTCTCGCCTCTCAGCAAGAAGGTCCTGGGTTCGAATCCCGGCCGGACCAGGGCCTTTCTGAGTGGAGTTTGCATGTTCTCCCCGTGTCTGCGTAGGTTTCCTCCGGGTGCTCCGGTTTCCCCTACCACTAAAAATATGTACAATAGGTATGGCATGTGCCTCCTGTACTGGCGACCCCCACCCAACAATTGTAAACCGCTTTGAGACTCCGATGTGCAGTGAAAAGGCGGTATATAAATAAAAGCTTACTAAAAAAGCTTACTTACTTTTCACGCAATTAAGGCACTGTCAATCGTTTGTTGTTTTCGTGAGCCATATTCGCCATTGTATGAAATCAACCGGAAGTGAACTGGGCAACAAACGGTGTCATTTTTTGATCACAGCGCCGCTCAGTGGATGTAATTTTGGGAGAGCAGAACGCCCGAATTTGACATTGTTGATTGAGTCACCAAAATCAATTCATACAAGTATATTTTCTGTTTATATGGAATAAACAAAATTGCAGCTCCTTTCATCCATCCACTTTCTTCCGCTTCATCCGTTCCCGGGTCGCGGGGCAGCAGTCTAAGCAGAAACGCCCAGACTTCTCTATCAACACACACTTCCTCCAGCTCATCCGGGGGTTTCCCAAGGCCTTCTCAGGCCAGCTGAGAGACATAGTCCCTCCCTCGGGTCCTGGGTCTTCCCCAGGTCTTCTCCCGGCGGTGCCTACCGGTAGGCATCCGGAACAGAAGCCGGAGTCACCTCAACTGGTTCCTCTCGACATGGGGATGCAGCGGCTCTACCCTGAGCTCCTCCCGTGTGATTGAGCTCCTCACCCTATCTCTAAGGGAGCGCCCAGCCACTCTGCAGAGAAAGCTCATTTCGACCGCTTATATCCACGATTTCATTCTTTCGGTCATTACCCAAAGCTCTTGACCATAGGTGAGGTTTACTTTTTGGCTCAGCTCCCCAAAACGGTCCAATTCATCGACCGCATCACTGTGCACACTGCTGATATGCAGCTGCAGCTTCGTTACTTCCTGGAGGGGCGTCCCAGGAAATAATTGAGAAGCCATGCACTGGGGCGACCTGTCAGCAGCACTGGGCCACCTCAGGATCCACCTCCAGATGCTTGTGCAGGAGTCACAACCTGTTTACAATATTCCATCTAGTGAGATCAAAACAAGGTGTAGCTGGGTGTCTATGTTTGCCTGATGACAACAGTCTGAAGGATCTACACAGGAATGCAGTTGTGGAGTTGAGCTTTTTTTTCCTCTGGAATGAACTGGAAACAGAATGGTTCATTGGTTGTATAGATACAGGGATAGGCATATACTGGGTTTCCATTCTATGATATAATTGCCACTCACAGTCTTGACACTCACATTCATTCACTTTTTTGGCAGATATCTTTAAGCTTAGTAATATTGGTTTCAAACAGAAAAGTGCATTTGTCAGTGTTTCCACAAACCTCTAAGCAACACTTGAGACTCATTACTTGTCCTAATTGTGTATTTTTTAGCAACAATAAGAATAAGAATAAGAAAAATGATGAATGGATCTTTGTCAGAGGTTGAGATTCCAGCTCATGACGACAGTGCGGACAGACTGGGCTGGAGCATATGGCTGACACTTAAATGAGACATATTCATCAAAGCAGGTGACTCTTTTCTCCTTCAACAATGTCATTTTTCTTCTCCATATCTCATTCATGCACATGGCTCATTTGCTCCGTACTTCCACAGACTTCTACAGCCGCTTTGATCTGTGGCGACCTCTGGACAAGACTCACTTAAGGATCTCCTCCTGGAAAGGTTTCACACACCATGGTTTTCTGTACAATTTGTGCCGACTCCCTTTCCAAGAACACGGCTGATATTATTACAGTAATAGTAAGTAAGTAAGTAAGTAAGTTTTTATTTATATACCGCCTTTTCACTGCGGATCTGAGTCTCAAAGCGGTTTACAATTGTTAATTTTGGGCATTTGTCTCTCACTCCACACAGAGATGGGAGCGGGGTCGCCAGTACAGGAGGCGCATGCTAGAACTATTGGACATATTTTTAGTGGTAGGGGAAACCGGAGTACCCGGAGGAAACCTACGCAGACACGGGGAGAACATGCAAACTCCACTCAGAAAGGCCCTGGTCCGACCGGGATTCGAACCCAGGACCTTCTTGCTGAGAGGCGAGAGTGCTATCCACTCAGCCACCGTGCCGCCGTAATACAATACAATACAATACAATACAATTTATTCTTGTATAGCCCTAGGTCACAACAGAAGTCATCTCAGAGGACTTAACAAAACCATTGAAATCACCAACACAGGTCAGAGAATCAACGGTTAACACATGGAGAATATAAAGCACACACAGAAGAAAATGTCCATACATGTTGTAGAATGCTAAAGTGTCCTGATCATCACCAATCCTTTCTGTTGGACACTAACTGTCCAACAAGACCCTCCTGCATCGACAAGGAAAAACTCTTAAAAAACCCAGTGGGAAAAAGTGAGAAACCTTGGAGGAGAACTAGGGAAACCCACAGGGAGGGAGACCCATATGAGAAAGGGCTCCGCTCCTCTGGACGGACAGGCTAATGATCTAGGACCTAAGCTAGCTACAGAACGTGGACCAGTGGCCGCTGAACGTGGACAGGTCCAGGGCAGGACTGAGGCACTCCCAGGCGGGTCGGGCGGGGCAGTCCGCAGGTGTAGATGGAGGAGGCCAGGCTCAGAGATCCCGTCATCGTACCATGAAACAGACAATGGGACAACGGGTGAATAGCAATGAACAACTAGTCAGAATCCTAAAAGTGCTAAACAGATAAAGTAGATAAAGTAGATAAAGTAGGAAGGGGGAGAGGATAGTGCTCAAGTTACCATACTTCTCCCAGCAAACTGACTCCCTATGCAGCTTGAATGACACTCTGAGGAGTTTAACCTTCCCAGAGTCTTACCTAACCATATGCTAAACTAAAGAGGACTGTTTTAAACCTAGCCTTGAATAAAGAGATTCATGGATTGCACACCAGGTGTGCAAACTGATCCAAGCAAACCTAATTATATATTATGTATCATATACATCACATATACCATACATACCATATATATCATATATAATACACAACATAACATACAGCATAATATATAACATAATATACAACATAACACAATACATTATTGTATAATATATAACATAATATATAACATAATACAGCATATATATATAATATATACACCATATATTATATATTACCTAATTATATGCTAAATTAAAGTAAAGTGCTTTAAGCCTGGCCTTGAATGTGGAGACCGTATCTGCTTCCTTAACATAAATGGGAAGCTGATTCCACAGTAAAGGAGCTTGGTAGCTAAATGCTCTGCCACCAACAGTGATTTTTGAGACCTTAGGGAAAACCAGACGTCTGGCGTTTTGTGAGCGCAACGCTCGACTTGGTTGATACGACACTAACGTGTCTTGGAGATAAGAAGGAGCCAAGCCATTTATGGCTTTATATGTATAGTTAGCATCATCAATGGAAGACAGTGTAGAATATTACTTAGTTTACTTTATGTTTCATGTCAAATACTATAGAAGTGTAAAAAGTCTACACTATGTACAACAACAAAAGCGGCAGTGGTCATGAGATATTACATTTTCCTAAATATTTACTATATTCTAGCAACATAAGCAAACAAAATAAATGTCCTTCATTTTTATTACATTCTAAAAATAATTTAATTGTATCTTTTCCTGAATTGTTTTATATTTGGACCTCGCTTTAGCTGCTCAGTTTGCTGCTCCTCAGTGTAACCCCTTATATGGAAACACAAACAAGTTTCTTCTTACTGTGTACTATTGGCAATATGACTTTTTTTTAAAACTCACTCACAATCAACACACTCAAATACAATACAATACAATACAATACAATTTATTCTTGTATAGCCCTAGGTCACAACAGAAGTCATCTCAGAGGACTTAACAAAACCATTGAAATCACCAACACAGATCAGAGAATCAACAGTTAAAACACATGAAAAATATAAAGCACACACAGAAGAAAATGTCCATACAGTACATGTTGTAGAATGCTAAAGTGTCCTGATCATCACCAATCCTTTCTGTTGGACACTAACTGTCCAACAAGACCCTCCTGCATCGACAAGGAAAAACTCTTTAAAAACCCAGTGGGAGAAAAGTGAGAAACCTCAGGGAGAACCACACGGACGGACGGGCTGTAGATCCAGGACTTAAATATGTCAAAAATGGTTTAAATTTGGCAAAATGTATCTTCAGTTGAGCACATTCTGACTGCTTTAAAACAAGCTTTGCCAATGAGACAAACAAAATTATATGATTGACATAAGACTAAATCTTATTGTCCCGGAATGAACTCAAATTAAGATAAAAACCACACGATTCCAGCAATTATTACCTCATATCGTATCCTTTGCTCGCTGTGGTTCTGTATGAATGACACAAACAACACTTTCCCCACATTTTCTCCCATTAGATTATAGTTCAACAACGTTTAGAACTGGGTTGCAGCGGGTTATAGCAATTCCAGTTACTTTTGTTTACAGACACAAAACTTTAGCCCGGACCCCAGAGTGCAGCAAATGACGTTTTCTCTTCAAACCCTGGAGGCCGAGCACGCTGCAACCTAATTTATACAAAGTCAACATGCAATTTAGTCTCATTCTCAAATCAAATAAAACCTCAATAGTACAGCCCTGAAGTAGAGACTGGTTTTCCCCATCCATTTGTGGTTCCAATTATGAAAATTACTCGAGAAGGGCACAAGACGTCTGACATCAACAGACTTGGATTGCTGCGAGGCCCTTTTTCTTATCTGAGTGTGTTCACAGTAAAGTGACAATTGAAGTATCTGGACTTTAAAAGGTCATAACTTAAAAACTAAAATTACTTTCATAGATTGGAAAAAATATTTCAAACACAGACAGATTGAAGAGATAGTGTGTAAAAAATCAAAAGGAAAGATTGACATTAAAATGTTTAGCAGCATTTTAAACGACCAAATGAGCCTCTGATTGGACCATTCTACTGTGACTCCAGTTACATAGAAAATAAAATGTCCTCAGTCTGAAAAAGCAGAAGATTAAATCCCACAAGATTTACATTAACACAACAGAAGGGAATCACTTCATATAAAAAGGAATCGTAAAAAAATAAAAAATAATTAATGAATTAAATGACCTCCGAAAAATGTATAACGGACGTGATGAGGACGGTCCTCTTTTCTCTAAAAATTAAACTTGAGAAAAAAAATATCTGGTCTGTTTTCACATTTAATTGCTTGACAATATGAAAGTATCACTTTGCATCTACTTTGTGTAAAAAAATAGAATCTCTGAATCAAATGTGGACATCTGAAAATACTAATAATTAATTAAGTATGATTAATAATAATCAAACTTCCACAAAGCTCATTCCGTCAAATCATCACGTCCGTTAGATAAATAAACAGGGCCGCTATAGGAAACTTGTCTAATGTATAAAACAGTTTTGTTCTAGAAACTTCTAATGGACAGAGGAGGGGCTTGGAAACATGAAAAACATTAAATATCGTCTGATTATTAAAATCTAATTTTTGGCCTTTTGTCACACTTTTGTGCCCTTTAGTGTGAACAAGCCCATATACATGCGGCATTAGACATTGAGACACACACATACACGCTTGCGGCAGGTGAAATCGTGAACCGAGAACACGTCGTGCGCAAGGGTAAAAAAACTTCAAACAGCAGCTGCTTCCACGTGGCCATTCATACGGTCATAATTCTATTCCGGTCCAGTCCATTCTGTTGGCTCCGTGTGGAAAATCAGTCACTATAATGGATTGTAATTTTCTACATTACTTCTAAGTCATTGGCCTGCATAATGAATGTGGCTAATGCACTTTTGTGTTAACTCAAAAGACTCGGAGCTTCCAGGGAATTTCAGAGTAGCAAAACGTCTGTGAGGTGTGTGTTATCGGCAGAGGCCATGCGAGAAATCTAAAATACAAGGCGACTCAATTGACGCTTTGTCCACAAAATAGGAGATTTATTTGAAAACCAGTGGATTTTCACAAAAGGTGAACGGGTTTAGAGTTGAGCGACTACAATGCGGCGGATACAGTATTCTGAAAGTGTAGCTGTTATTCAGGTACGTTGTAGAGTTGGAGTCAGTGGTTTGGTAGAAGCAAAGAAATGGCCGTCACTGTTAATACATATTTCTCCCACAAATTTTGCATTATTAACAGTGCAACAACCCCCCCCAAAAAAGCAGTAACTGAAACACATTGACGGTTTTCAGCTGTGAGCTTTTTGCAGATAATTCTAGCACCATTACTCAAACAGGGACATGGTGTGACTAAAAAGCACTGTAATTAGTCTTGTGTTAAAAAATGACATCTTTTAGCAGCTTTTAACAAAATGGACTTGGAATGTGTGTGTGTGTGTGTGTGTGTGTGTGTGTGTGTGTGTGTGTGTGTGTGTGTGTGTGTGTGCGTGCGTGCGTGTGTGTGTGTGTGTGTGTCTTGGTCTTGGCCGTTCAAATGCATTATAGCAACAAGAATTAAATGTACCAAGTAATATAAAAGGGATTGCGCAGAAAAAACATACGCAGACTTTTGAGGTTTTTTTTTTAGTTCTTCATCCAGAGATTGTCCGCCATAACACGGAGAGCACATGACATATCAGAGACAAAAACTGCAGAGAACCCGCTTCTCAAAGTGTCTTGAAAGGTTTTGAATCCTATTGTTGTTGTTTTTGTAATAAACAAATAAAAATTGAATATTTTTTTTCGAGAACTTTTTGAGCAAAAGGCAAGTTTATTTCAGAATCAGAATCAGAATCATTTTTATTGCCACGTAAGTAACAGGAGGTCACAGACTTGGAAATTGCTTTGGCTCAGTGCAACAGTCAGAAAGAGATAATAAAAATAAGAATAAAAAACACTTCTAAAGAATAAATTAAAATGAATGAATATCGTACAATTCCAACACAAAGAAACTCAACGTGATGAACAAGACAAAGTAGCATTAAAACCATAAATATTCACAGTAAGATACAAATATAAAATCCCTCAGTTGTCTGCACAGCCAAACACAACTGTTTTTAACCTGGATATTACTCATAGTCAGAGAAGAGGCCTGTCTCACATTTTCAGCAAGATTGTTCCAGATTTTAGCAGCATGATTCTGAAATGAAAAATGGTCGGTGCAGGTTAAAAAAAAAGTAGTTAGGCTCAATTCCCTGCTGCCATTCCTTAGCTGTCAGTCTGAGGCAGGGTCTTAGTGACAGGCCTTGCATTGTGGGTTAAACCTGGAGTTAAAAACAAGTTCCAGAGATTGCGCGTCACACCAGATAATAGCTGGTACCGCTCTCCTGTTTGACAACGCCTGGATATTTATAGTGCGTTTGGAAATCTCTTCTTCGGGAAGCTAGTGATCGTGTTCCCTCTTTTGTTATGCAGGCGTAAACAGAACGGTTGAAGATAGAGACTGTAAATGTTGAGGCAGAGGTGGCGTGTTACGAATGCATTTCTAATTAAGCTCTAGTCTATTTTTCTGGTGCGCTTGGTAGGAGTTTTAATCACATTGCCGGCAGCTGTTGACCCAGTGTAGTGGGGCTCACACTGACAACCTCTGACAGATGCTAATTTATTATCGCCGTTTTTCGTCCGCAAACGGTGTCACCTGCAGCAGCGGCGGGCGGGAGGATCTGTCAATCTGCCCGTCAGGGGGATATTGACGTTTCGGCCTCCCAGGACCCAATGTGTGGTGAAAAGAGAATTATTCATAGTTAATACGCACATCCAATACGCATTGGATATCTTGTGAATTTAAAGGTTCAAAAACACTGCTTAAATAACTCCATCACTTAAAACCCTAACCCCATAACCCTAACTCGAATATAGGAATAATAATAAATTATTATTATAATAATAATAATAATAATAATAATAATGAAGTATTATGCATAGCACTTTTATGGACACCCAAAATCAATTCACATGTCAGGTCTCCCATCACAGAACTAACCAATCCCTGCCCTGCTTAGCTTCAGATGTCTGACAGGATTTGGCTTTTTTACTCCGACATATATTTAAAGTTTTGCAAATGTACTTAAACATGACAGTGATGGCAGTGGTTAGCGATTGTGCCTCACAGCGAGAAGGTCCGGGTTCAATTCCACCTCTGGGCCTTTCTGTGTGGAGTTTGCATGTTCTTCCCATGTCGTCTCTGATTTCCTTAAGGTGCTTTGGTCTCCCCTACCACTGAAAAATAGGTCTTTCCGCTCCAGTCTCTGTGTGGAGTAAGAGACAAATGCACAATCATTATAGTAGTCACTGTGTCTGCGAGGGCTGTCGTGGTTTAGATTTAGTTTGTGATGTGTTAACTCTTCTTCTTCTTTAATTTGTACTTCCTGTTGGATTACCTGCCGTGCCCTCATGTGTCTCACCCATAGATTGTAAATAATAACGAACGTAGTCACGCCTATCTCCGCCATTCTAACTAATGTGCCACAACTTCCGCGGTCTATGGGCAGTTTCAAAATGGCCGCGGGGGCTGGGAAAAAACACATCTGCGCATGCGTCAGCTGCACGAGCTCCATTCATTTAAACAAGTGACTTCTAAAGTCCACAGCGACTAAACTAGACTGGTCCAGAACACTCCCCTCAGCATTGACACACAAGTGGAACGGAGCTTTGGGCCAAGAGCCAACTTTTGGACCATCCTGTAAAGACGTTTTTGAGAGGTTAGAAGATGCTAAATGTTCAAGATTTCAAGATTAATTTATTATGTCTTGTAGGAAATTTGTCTTGGACTCACAGCTGCTACATTGA